>ML245282.1:0-12524 GCA_005239495.1 Nicotiana undulata
TACTTACCTGCACACTATGTGTGCAGATCCAGGTGCACCGAGATTTGGCGTGGATCGGTGATAACAACTTATCTCTTAGAACCGACGAGGTAGCAGTTGGCGTTCGCTGTCCCGTCCCTCTTTTCCTTATTTTTCCTCCTGTATTAGAAATTGGAAACTTACAACTTCAGTATTATTTCTCAGCTGTATTGATGTTAGTAGCTCATGACTGCGTGACTCCAGATCCTAGATTGATTGTTGGAGCTTATTTCTTCTGTTAGACTGTTTTTAACTGATTAAAAACTTCCTTATTTCTAGGAGTTGAGCAAAAAAAAAAGAGTAAATTTCTCTAGTAAATGAATTGAGTATTGTTGTAACGGTTGGCTAGCCTGGTTCCACGACAGGCGCCATCACAACCCGGATGCGGTTCGTGACACGGACCTACGTCCACTCTCAGAATTCCATTCCGAGCCCGATATCACAATTTCACCTATCGGCCAAAATCGCCGAAATTCCAACTTTCGCCAAATTACCTCAAATCACTCTACAGACCTCCAAAACCAATTCCGGACGCACGCCTAAGTCCAAAATCATCATACGAAGTTGTTGTCATTATATGAAACTCATTCTAAGGTCATTTACACAAAAGTCAAACCTCCGGTCAACTTCTATCACCTAGGCTTCAAAAATTGAAATTTCCCTCCCAATTCGACTCCGGATTATCCGGTAACTGAATCCAACCATGCACGCATGTTAATATATACAATGTGAAGTTGTTCATGACCTTACGCCACCGAATAGAGTATAAATTCTCAAAACGACTGATCGGGTCATTACAAAACTAACACTGACGAAATGTCAATATAAAGATGGGTCGGCAAGGCCGTCATAACTACTATAGCTGACAAGCCAACAAAATATACATACAGGGCCTACAAGCCCAACACACTGCACTAATTGACAGGATATGTCTACAAGCCTCTACTGATGGATTTACTGTGATCGGAATAGGGCCTCGACCTACCCATACCTATATACATATATACACCAAATGTACATAAAACTTCCAGCAACTCCGATGGACATAGAGCTTACTGATAAAGTTGAACTGGGGAAACTCCTACTGAGGAGGTTTACTCGTCTGTCTGTCTGAACCCGCACGCATGAAATACAACATCCCTGGAAAAAGGGACGTCGGTACAAAATAATATACCGAATATGGAAGGAAATAAAATAATTGAAAGATGCAACTGAACTGATAATATAATAACTGAAGGTAACTGGGAGTCAAAGATGATTTGGAGGTATACTTACTTGTTGATACTGAGTCAACTCTCTCGATATAGTAAGTAAAATAAATGTCCAGCCTTATAAGGCTCGGTATATATATAACTGCTCTGCCATAGTAGGATCGCTCATAGGTGCTTGGCCAGACTAGACTCTGTATCTCGACCAAGTGGGCTCGCATATAGGTGCTCGGCCACAGTAGGCTTGGTATATAACTTACCATCTGATTAGAGGTTGCCCAATAGGGGCCTGCCCACAAATAATAGCTCGATGGTGGTGAAAATAATGTAATACTGTATATATATAGACCCTCTGCTCTCTTGACTGGAAGAAGACAATAATAAAATGAATATGAAGTCCCGATAAGGAAGAATGTTGTAACTTATGAGAATCGTAAAATGTACAAAAATTCAGGAATATGAATTTCTCTTTATGTCTCGTTATCAAACTCATGTAATTACGGGATCATTCCAAAATGAAGGAAGGCTTAGCCTTAACATACCTGGAGTAGGAAAAAATCCGTGTGATATTCTTGAGAAGGATTACATCATACACCCTTAAAATTGCAAAATCTCACGTTTCTTAAGATACTATGAAATCTCTGTTTGAATTATTGAAGATCTATACCTTTCTACATTAGCTTCAGATTGCCTATATGTAGAGTCTTTGCTATTCCTTCAAATGTTGAAAGATATGTATCTTTTAATTGCTAAAATATATGTAGCTTTCTTTGAATTACAAGTCTTATGTTTGAATTGGTTGCCACATATCCCAATATGGCTAAGAGTCAAATGTTTTGGTAGTGGCTTGCTGCCACGTGGGGATGGGAGGTTTTAATCTTATCCCATAAGGTAATATCACGTTACCCGATAATTAACCAATTACCCACATAATTAAGAATTATCTCAAATTATTTAAAATACTACTAATTTTTAATACACTTTATACATCATACTATCTTGGTCATATGGTACCTTGTATGGCAAATTTAAGGCCCCGGAAAATTTTGCTAAGTAATTTAAGATTTCGTGGTGCAAGGTAGGCTAATTATAATATTTTATATGCTATAAATATGATAGACATCAATTGGATATGGTAATAAGTGTATAAGTCTTATAACAAGTAATGTGGGGTCCAAGGAGAGGCCCAAGTCTAAGTCAAGTTGGAAAATTTCATTATAGGCTAAACTTCCAAATGAGTTCGCACAAGTCCACACTTTGGAAGATAATATCTAAATATATATAAGGTTATATGTGATGAACTTCCTATAAAATGAAAGGTCTTCGAGTCTAGTTTCTAACTCTCCAAACCATTCGCCATTTGGAAATTCTTACACAAAGTTATGATCAAATTACCGAAGACTGGATTTGCGATCAATTTCGCGGCCGCAAAACGGTTCCGCGGACCGCATAAGCATCACAAAGTGGAGCAGAGACGGGAAAAATATTATGTTGTCGCATATTGATTATGTTGTCGAATATGTTGTCGCATAATGATTACGATTCCATTATGTTGCCCACAAAACGATTATGCTATAGCATAATTGCACAACATAATTGACTTCGGGGGTCATTTTTGGAAATTTTCATATCCGAACCCATTTTGAAAAATAAGCTTTGGGGCTTCATTTAGGCCTATTTTTTACTAAATCTAGAGAGAGGTGAGAGAACTTTAGAGAGGGAATAATTAATCTAACATCTCACTCACCCAATCTTACACACATTCTCAAGAATCGGGGAAGCTAATCTCTAGCTCACTATCCTTCCGGGTAAGTCCTACTTCTAAGATTTCATATATGAGACTATGAGTTCAAAAATATATTGTGGTGTTAGAAATAGTCCATGCATGTGACACTAAGCTATAGTATGTGGGATTAAGGAACTATTTTGGGTAGTTCTTGTTGAAAATGGTTGAGGGAAGAAGGAATTTCCATTGTAGGACCTTGTAGTCTATTTCGCATGATTAGGTGTTTGATGAAATTCCTAAGAGAGTTATACCATGAGAAATCATTCTAAATTATTAATCGATTTTTTCTATCTCCTTATAGTTTATTATTGCAAGAGGTGTTGATACGTTGTAGTAACTTAAAGAAAGATCTACCAGGTATGTTGGCTAAACTTTATCTCTCGGAATGGAATTCCGTAATATTTTCTGCAAGTTTAAGTATAATCGGCTCAAAATTTCTAATTTCTACATTCCTGGTCATCCAGTATGAACTTATAAACTTGATTATTCTGAATGAGCTTGTGACGAAAGATAGAGGTTTAAAGTCTGGTTGCTTATTAAAATAATATGTCTTTGAGTCGTATTCTAAATGAAAACTAGTATACCAATTGGGTGAGGAAAACTCAATACGCTCAATACTCATATTCGTTCCTACTTGTACTTAATGACTTACTTGAATATGTCTCGTTGTTTATAATACATAAAGATTAATTCAAGGATAATTGATGTACTGCTTGTTTGTGACTTTGATGTGTGTCTCTATTGTTGGTCCTTTGTGCTTAAAGTCCCATTATCAACGCACTTGAGGTATATGATTCTGGAATGTTCTATAGTTTGGAATTTGTTGGTTATCCTTGAAACTAAATGAAGTGAAAATATTGAACATAAACAAAAATGCGGCCATCGTGCCTTGAATAATGACACTTGTGAAAGGCCTATAGAGCCATGGAAATATTGCTATTATGAGAGGTTGAAAATGCTAACAAAAGATTTGAACAATGCGAAATAGTCTAAGATGAATACGTTACTGTATAGTATATGTGTTACCTTTGTGTGTAAATCCATATAATAATATTCTTCTTGGGAGATCGATAGTCGCAGAGGAAGGGTAGGTTGAAATAACCTAACCCCGAAACTACACGTGCCAGTGTAGGGTGCATTGTGGAAATTATTCCCCTTAACTGGGATGAGACTGGTGTGATAAAATTATTCCCCTTTAGTGGTATGAGATTTTTGGTAAATGTGGATAAGTCAAACCACACGGCACTGTGGTGAGACGGCTTAGTCGATCGGGTCATGATCGGACACCATGCCGCACACATGGTGGTAATTCGTGTTGGAAATTATGATACAACCCGTGATTGTGGTTACACCTTCAAATAAGGTGTCTTAGCCGATCGGTCCGAGATCGAACTCCGTACAAAGAGTACGGTGGCATTGTGAACAGTGATATCGTGACTTGTGGTATTATCGGTACTAAAGATCTCCCAAACTAAAATTATGTAACACATTCGTATTTTGAAAAATTAATATGTTTCAATTGCACATTTGGATATAATCGATTGTATACTTTACATACTAGTACTATTTGACAGTACTAACGTCCCTTTTGCCGGAAGCGCTGCATCTTTAATGGATTTCGGTGTTTCCACAGTAGGCGGCAATGATCAGCGATAGCAGTATGTTCCTTCCAGCTAACTAGGTGATCCCCACTTCATTTCGGGGTCCCGTCATTTGGTTATCCTGTATTTTTCATTTGAGGTGTAGCCGGAGCCTTGTTGTCGGCATTTTCATATTTCTCTTCAATTGTAATTAGAGGCTCCGTAGACAGGTTGTGGGTGGTGTCTGGTATTGGAAATTGAATTAGAAATGTTGATATTTGGCATATATGTTTTTTTCATATATAATAATTGTAATAATTTGGTTATTATGGTTGAAACTGCTAATGGAAGCAAAAATAAAAATTGTCAATGTAATATTTATAAAGTAGGATTAATGGTGCTCATCCCATCTTTATTCATCAATTAGTTTGGGTAGAATGAAACCTAACAGACTTGCTTAGTCGGGTTCACTCGGTTGAGCGCCGGTCGCGCGCCTCGGTTTTGGGGCGTGACAAACTTTGTATCAGAGCTTAAGATTTTAAAGTGTCCTAGGATGTCTCGGAGCCGTGTCTAGTAGAGTCCTTCTTATCGGTGTGTTTTCGACCACATCTACAAGTTGGAAGCTATTCGCACATTTAGGAATTTCACCCTTCTTTTATACTCCAGATCGTGCGGTAGAGCCCAAGATAGGGAGCTAATTTCCTCGCTAATTCTTTTTCTCAAGATGAGTAATCTTGATACGATAATCCACGAGTTTGAAGCGATAAGGAGGGAATGATCTCACAATTGGATCTGAGGGAGATTGCCCAAGAGTTTGTTAGGATAATGTATTGAGCCATAGAGGGATTGGTAGGACTGTTTCTAAGGGAAGTACCCTTGTCCCAATTAACGTCACTGCACTACCAGATCATGTAGTATGCTAGTATGTTACCAACGTACGTTAGGAAAGCAGAGTCGAGGGGCATCGATTAAGTTATTGCCCTATCAACATAAGGTCACCAAGTCAGTCACTCCTTAGTGCATCCTCATGAACAACACAAAGATTTTACTTGTTGTATATGTACACCCATATTGGGGAGAGTTCTCACAAACATGGTGTTAACAAGACATTGCATGCACCCACTAAACGAGACCCATTATTCGTGAATCCACTCTATCACAAATTCTCTTATGTACATCCTCTTGTGGAATTAAGTTCTATAAATGTCCTTGAATTGAGTTATAACTCTAGGATTAGTACTTTTCACTTGCTTTCCTAAATTCTCAACAAGGGACTATACCCGATGTTGTCCATTTACTTAAATGGACAACATTTTCTCACTTGTGCCTATGCATTCACCGTCGCAAAGTTTACCAATATGGTGTAATGTTCCATGTAAAGCATCCCAGTGTTGCGATCCCTCTCGAGTCACCCTTTTTCTCACTGGTGTACACGGCTTCTATGGTTTGAACAGTCACTCTACTCTCTGATGAGTATCATCATGAAACCTTTTCACTGTCTGGTAACATGAGAGCATACCTCAGCTCCTATCATATGTGTACATATCGATTAAAGTGGTCGCTTTTCCATATAAAATTTCTGAGAAATTTGAGGTTTTTAGAAATCCGTCACAGGAAGATCTTTTATTTGCGCATCTCAGTTGACTTTCATGACACTGAGATCATTCCACAGTGAGTAGCTCACTTTGTTCCTAGTATTATGGTTGCCCGTGACGTGGTCCTGTATTGCATTTCGAGGGTTGATATAGAAGAAGCATGCCCAACTCATAACGAATGTTTAATTTCTCTTTATACCTCCACAACATGTGTTAATAGTGGTCCTTAATTAGTGAATTCAGTGTGCTAGTTTCCCAACACTTGTTAGATAACTATGAGAGAATATGTCCTTCTATATGTCACTATAACACTTCCTTTCTCATAAGGACCCTAAATAGCCCCCCGTCAAGACTAAATGAACCTTTGGGGGTTATCATAGCACAACGCCTGCTTCTTATCTTTTCTTGTCTTTCATTAGCATTTGGGTACTTCTTGAGTCAACATTTATAGAGAACTCATTATGAACATCTTCAAACCTTCCATTATTATTTTATACTGTCTCATTGGGTTCCATTGTCTTTACACACTCGACATCCAGAATAATTGACTATGTCATTGTCATGTGCGATTTGTACGGGGAGTTTTTCTATCCTTGGCATTCCACCTCCCTGGGTGGATTGGAGTTTTATTTGTCTTTCTCCCCAGAGCATCTTGTTGACCATTAGAACCCCTCTAATGAATACATGATTTCATCCCCATATTAAGATGACCTAGATATGTGGTTTCACTCGTGAAAGGTTGAAATTAGATATTTTCAGATTTTTGCACATATCATAAGCATATCGATTTGGAACACAAGTTTTCGTATTTGTAGTTATCTCCTATAGTGTCACTTATATGGAAGGGTTAAGTTGTTTAGATTATGACAATCTCATAAGCGTTTAACTACTTTTTCATCCTCATGGTCTAGTGGCATAGATTTCTTTGTGCCACTTAACGTTAGGAGTGTAATTCAACTTCATGCATTCCTTTTTAAATTATCCATGTTGCAAGAATCTTCCCATTTTGAGCTAAACTAACTTTCCTTACACTCAAGGAGGCAACCGGTGTAACTTGACCACTTCTCCTTAGAGCGGGAAAAGCATATATGAAAAGGAACAATTGTTACTATCCCTTGCACAACTCGTCGCCTCCCACGAATAACTGTTTCTAGCATCTTCATCCTCCCGATAATGCCTCCCGTGTATTTCATGTCTAGAAAGACCCACTTCCTTTAGATCTCAGGATCACGTACATGGTTTCAACCTTATCAATGCGTGCTAGTTACCTATGTGCTTCACTTGCCTAATAATCGATGTCGTCACAAAGGTTAACCATGTCAGCATTGTTAGTAATAATCATCTTGTCTCTTAGCATGTAACCCCATGAAATGTTCTGCTCAGCACCTCAATGGATTCCTAAATAATTCCAGCCAATCATGAACTCCATTGTTCCTCATTGAATTAAACATATTAGGTATTGAAGGTTCAGACATGTCATAGAGGAAGCATCGTCGTGTGATCACATATGCTCGATAGGTAATTTTATGGTCATTTTTAATAGCACATCTTAAGAGTATTTGTTGAAGGTCATCAAAGGTTTAGTGTGGGTGTCCACATAGAGATTTAGAGTTTAGGAGGGTGAACGGATTATTCTCAATATTTTCTCCCTGAAGATGTTATGTGAATTGATAACTAAGGTGAAATAAGTGTAGTTCACATTAGGCCGCACTATGAGTATGATGTCTTCCCATTGTTGTTCCCTATGTACCCTGTGTTTTCATGTGCCTATGTCTAAGAAGGTAGTTGGAGATACTTTGTGTATAATTCATGTAGAAACTATTGAAGGTGAAGTTAATGGATAGTTGGCCTATGAGGGGTATCTATTTGTCATCCTTGTTAGGTAAGTTTGGGAGTTGAGATTGTTTTCGTGAATGTGTTATGACGAAGTCTGTAAGTCAAAGAGTCCACCTTGAAGGCCGCAAGTGTCGTGAAAATAAAATATTTCTCTTGATTGTATAACATATGGTTTTGATTTGAAAGGTACCTTCTAGGTGTTATGATTTAAAATTATGCAGTCCATGCCCAAGTATCATTATGATAATGTAGTGCTTGTAATGCTAAGATTAGTGCTATATATATATTGGTGCTTTATCAAGTTGTGGATGTGTTGTTAGGATGCTTTTGGGTGGTTCTCTGGTAGGTGGATAGGCCTAGTTACAAAGGAGACACTGCCAAAAATTTTGAAAAATTTGGGAGTTAGTCAAAATTTATGGACTTGAGGTTGGTGAGAAAAGAGATATATTATGTTAAGTGTCTGGGGTGGACTCTACTTCTCATTTGAGGACGAATGATCCTAAGCGAGGGAGAATGTAAGGGGATGGAATATTTTGCTAAGTAATTTAAGATTTTGTGGTGCGAGGCAGGCTAATTATAATATTTTATGTGCTATCAATATTATGGACATCACTTGGATATGGTAGTAAGTGTATAGGTCTTATAATAAGTAATTTGGGGTCCAAGGGGAGGCCTAAGTCTAAGTCAAGTTGGAAATTTTCATTATAGGCTACAATTTCAAATGAGTTTGCACAAGTCCACACGTTGGACGAGCATATCTAAATATTTATAAGGTTTTATGTGATGAAATACCTATCAAATTTAAGGTCTTCGATTTTAGTTTCTAACGCTTCAAACCGTTCTTTATTTGGACATTTCTACACAAAGTTACGATCAAATTACCAAAGGCTGGATTTGCAATCAATTTCACGACCGCAAAACGGTTCCGCGGACCACATAAGCATCGCAAAGTGAAGTAGAGACGGGCAAACTATTATGTTGTCGCCTATTGATTATGTTGTCGCATTATGTTTCCATTCTGCTGCCCACAAAACGATTATGCTATAGCATAATTGCACCATATCATTGACTTCGGGAGTCATTGATCGAATCCTACCTACACCACTATAGAATGGAAAGGAAGGGTCGATGTAGCTTTTACCCGATAGGATCGAGATCGAAATCCACAGGGAGTTAGAATATTGAAGTTGGGTTCCTATCCGACTTAGTTATGTATCTTGCCTTTAGTTCCACTCCTAGTCATAAATTGGTTTGATTCTACACTAATTGTATTGTTAACTATTACTAAGAATAATTTAAGTATAATAAATTTGGTCAGAGTTTTCTCAATTTATAAAGGACACTAGGGAAGCGACTTAAACCTAGGCGAGTATCAACGGGATCTAGAAATTAGGGCAAACTTGTTGTATATGGGATCGTGATACAACTTCACACTCAATTACTCACCTTATACCTCTCGGTAGTTCGGGTAATATGCCCAAATTGGTTTTCTCAAGCCTAATTGGATGTTTCAACAGTGCAAGTGAAATTGGCTCAAGTCGGGCATTACTATCTCTAGGTTCTACCCTTTAATTGGGGCTATCAATCTCTTGAATTCACCTCAATTCCTTGTTAGCCTATTTTACCTTGACTTGGGTCATCTTTCTCAAGAATAACCCTAGTCAAAAAGGCATGAATTAGTATTTGCAACCACTAATTCAGTAGATAAAGCAAGAAACAAGCTAAATATCACTAACCCATAACAAGGAAGCCCTAAAATTAAAGACCCATTAGATACCCACACTAGGATTGGGTCACAACCCTAGCTAATGGGTCTAGCTACTCATAATCAAGGTAGAAATCAAAAGAGTAGATGAAATTATAGCGATAATTGTTAAATACAAAGATAAAAATTATGATTATGAGCTAAAGCTACTCTAAAATTACTCAAAAGGGAAAAAGGTTGTTGTTCATGAGCTCTACAAAACATAAGATGACCTAAAAATGTGAAAAAGAACTATTTATACACAGCCGAAATTACTGGAAAAAAATGCCTTTACAGAGGTTCCGTTGTCAGCAAGGAAAACAGGCGCCCCGGCGGATTGACTTACGCGGCCGCGCAATTACGAGCGCGTACCGCGCTTCATCATAGTTGGACTTCATGGAACCTATCTGAACCATGTTTCCGCTCCCAGCGAAATTTGGATCACCTCAACGGTAGGAAATAGCGCGGCCGCGCAAATTGAGCGTTGATCGCGTTCTTGTGCTTGGCCCAAATTGCTAACTCTCTGAACCTTAATTTCCGCTCTCAGTGGAGTTTTCGCCCCGACCGCGCCAATGTCTTCGCGGCCGCTCTTTAGTGTCACTGTCAACGGTCCCAATTAAGTCAATCCATCTCTCTGAATCTACTTCTGCGGCCGCCCTCAGTATTCACCCTCAGCGGTAAGGCTTACGCAGCAGCGCAAAAGTGGCACTGTCAGCGCTTCTATCGAGATCATGGATTATGCAAGTTTGGCTCCTTTTTAAGTTTGTTTTGGCCTCTTTGCCTCATTTTTATCAAAAACCTGCAAGTAATCACCTTGAGTTTGTTTTCGGGAATATCTTAACGCATTTTTTCCCTAAACCTAAGAAAAAAAGAGTAAATAGTAGGTTAAAATCCCTAGTTATCAACTCTCCTAAACTTAAGCTTTTGCTTGTCCTCAAGAAAACAAGGTAATTCCCACCTCCACAAGAAAAAGAAATTTAGTTGTTCAAAAGTAACTTCATCAAGCTTCAATTGGTACTAACCGTTACCCTCAACACAAATGCATTATTGACAACATTATGCAATGACTTTCTGAGTTCTATAGATCTAGTGTAACACCAAAGCTTCAAGAGTTGACTAAATTCATCAAAGAGCTTCACTCTCTCACGTAGGTCACTGTGGATCCCAGACTCTTTCTCCTCTACTCTCCATGATCTCATCTCACCTTATAGAATGTACGCTCAAAACCGGGATTATCAAGTAGTGCGCTCATCACTGTCAAAAGAATGCCACTGGTCCGACTAAGTACCATAGGCTTGCCCCTCGTGTAAATCACCACTAATGTAAGCTCACTCAACTTGAAATCCTATAGGGCTTTAACGGGATGTAATGAAGGCTTTTTGGATCAAATTTGGATATAATGAACTATGATTGAAACATTTTTCCTTAAGCACTCCATTTTCACAATTTTGCTCATGTTTTGCTTGACTCTTCGAGTCATTTTCTTCTTCCTTGGGGGAACTAGAGAGACACATTGTCGCTCGTTATTCTATTTGACGTTCGTTTTTCTCCTTTTCTCATCATTCCCAACCTTTCAACATTGTTTCATTGAATCCTTTCAACCTTTACTTTTCCTTTTGACATGTTTCTTTTTTGCTTTTCATCCTTTTGCTTGACTTTCCTTTTCATTGATTCCTTTTGTTCTTTGAACCTTTCATCACTTTGAATTTCCTTGTCTCTCCCCCAAACTTATGTTTTTGACTATTGTTCATCATGGATGCTCAAGAAAGATTGGGTGCCAAGAGAGGGTCATTATAGAACGGATGAAGGCTAATAATGCGGTTATTGAACGAAAAGGTTTAGTATCAAAGGGGTTGACTAAGGATATTATAATGGTAGGCTATGGAAGTCTTCAAATTCAAGCGGGAACAAAGAGAGCCTATAATCACTTCTCAAGTCGAGCTACACTTAGAATTTCGACTAGAAAAACATTTGGGGCAAGTTCTAGACTTGTTTGCACGGAACTTGGGATTGCAATTCAAAACCTCACCTCTCAAGACACAGGATCGTTAAAGAGAATAGAGTCTAGGGCCCACAACAACCTTAGCTTAGATTGAAAACTCACATATGGCTACAAACACAACTTGATGACAATTTTAGACAACTCAAGAATCTAAGGGTCACAACTAGAGCTAGACTCGTCTATATCTTGTCTCTAACCATGAGGTCAAAGGTAAATCTACTTGTGCCAAGTAAAGCTTACTTGAGTCACATTTATTCATTACTACCAAATAAAAGAAAAACAAAAACAAAAAGAAAAATAGACTGAATCCCTTAAGAAGGTCGTCATGCCATCCATCGTAGGGAAGAGACACCCGGTTCACACAAATTCCACCCTTGGAAAGAACTGTGGTATTAAGAAAACCAAAGGTTCATTGATCACGAAAAAGTAAAAAGAAGATACTGAAGGAAATAAGAAGCTAAACTATAAAGGAAAATTATAAAAGAAGTTATAAAGTAAAAATACGGAAAGTAAAAATGATTATGTACAATAGGGGATTAAGACGAATATACATAAGAGGGGAATGAATATATACATGAAAAGTAAACTTTATATAAATACCAAAGATAAAAAAAGTACGTAACTAAAGTACGAGGAATGCAAATAAAGAAAGGGAAAATAGTGTCGAAAGTAATTACATACCAAAAATCATCCAAATGTATAAATCACCAAATAACCCCCCCCCCCCCCCCCCCCCCCCAACCAAAAACTCACCC
>ML245282.1:12784-28650 GCA_005239495.1 Nicotiana undulata
CAAATAAAAATTAACATTTCCCTCAAGGCTAAATGCAAAAATAGAGTAGGGGAAAGGGTGGAGAGTAAAAGAGAACTCCCTAAGGTGCCTCTGTCTGCATGGGAGATGGGTCACTAGCAGAGACAATGGCAGTGTCCTGGGGCTGGGTAGATGCATCTCCCTCAGGCTCCTCCAACTGGATCTCCATATCCTCAGTCTGGGGGATCATTCTTCTCCTCACCGGCGCACTAGTAGCCTCCTGCTCTGGCATCTGCGATGGTTGCGCTATCTGAGCTGCAGGGGAAGGCACTCCTATGAGTAGATCAAGGGGGATATCACCCGCTGTTGTGAGCTTGCCCCATTCCTTCTTCAGCTCATCCTGGCTCTTCTTCATCTTCTTCACCGCCTTACCCAAGAACTTGATTTCCTTCTCATGTGCGCCCATGGACTCCAGGATCTTCTTTTGGTTTTCAACTATGCTCTTCAAAGTTTCCTCCAATGATGGACGCAACTGGATTTGGGTTGGGGCTGTCTGGGCTACTACGATAGTGGATAGAGTAGATAGATTTGATGAAGCTACCTGCAGCCAGTTGTTGATACCTGCCAATGTCTAGTTTACCCTCAGAGCAATCTGAGGGTATGCTGAAGAAGAGGGAACTGGGGAAGGAACTCAGGTAGATGGTCCAGAGGGAGGCTATGGCATGGCAGCAGAAGACCCCTCAGCAGTAGATGGCTCTGAACATGTGGGAGCGGTGGCTTTACTTTTGGCCTTGAGGTTGTCCGGGCCTTTCAAACTGTACCAGTAAAATGGCAACTTCGGCTTCACCTTGGTGTCATAGTCCCTTCCCTAAACCCCCTGGTCGTGTAAGTACATAATAAAGAAGTTTGGGAAGGGATATGAATGCTCATTCTTCTGGATTATCTTGTTTATCACCCTTGCCATGATATTCCCGACATTGATCGGAAACCCTGCCATAATCGCCCCCACAATAAGAGCACAGGAAAGTGGCATGTCACTATCATGCGTAGTGGGGTCAATACTATTGCATACAAATGTATCCCAACCCTTGGCCTCAAACTCAACGTGTTCCTGAATATAGGAACCCCTGTTGTTAGCCACAGTGGAGTAGTCCCGGGAATAGCAATTACAGAAGCTAGCCAAGGACGAGCTAACTCATCCAGCTCCAGCTTCTCCAGATATTGGGTCTCATCTTCATCGTTGAACCAGCATAATTATTGAGAACTTGGACATTGAATAAAACCTTCTTGTTGCATACTTTGGTCAGGTATGTGCCGTGTTTGATGTGGGCGACATTGGCATAAAACTCCTTGACCACAAATTCATTGGCATGTGGCAAGCTGCTAGTGATGAACTTCCACCACACCCTCTCGTTGAGTTACATTTTTACGTTTGGGTTGTGGGGTAGAAGGTCTCGCTCAATGAAATCTCTCTCCAATATGAGTGATCTCAAAGGCCAACACTCTCTGAATTTGTGATAAGCTTTTTCGCTCACGAACCGGTCCTGCCAAACTTCCGGATTCCAAGACCTCACTAACCCTCATGTCTAAGTATCACCACCTCTCCCATCATCTGGGGAATCATCATCACTATCTAACTCTATTGGAGCAGGTGTGGTGGATGGAGTTGATGTATGGGGGGCCGGAGTAAGTGGAGAATCACTGAGTCCCAAGCTATCCGAAGAGTCGGATACAAATGTGGACTCAATTACAAGATGCCGAGGTTGGGACTGTGCCTCCTCTTGAGCTGAGCCACTTTCCCTCTCCGAACTTTCCTGAGAGGGAACATACTCGCTTGACTCCAACAAGTCTGTAGTGGGCCTCCAGAGAGTTTTTTGGTTGCCAATTATCCTTCTTGGGGATAGGGGTGCTGCTGGTTGTTTGCCCCTTCCCCGTCCCCGAAAGGACTCTCCCTTTCTGGGTAGTTTATCTTGACCTCCTCTGGAATGAACCATTGTCTGCAAACATAATAAATGAAATATCATTAACATTTGGTAATTAGTGAAGCATTAGATGTAAATTACATAAGTTGTAGAAGGTTGAATAAACAGAACCGTTGTCAGCGGAAAAAGAACGAAGCGGCAACAGACAGCTCACCGCTGACAGCGAAAAATGGGGCGCGGCCGCGGAATGAGGGGATCAGACTACACATCCTCTAAAGATAATCACCGCTGACAGCGGAAAAGTGGGGGCGGCCGCGAAAGTTCCACCGCTGACAACGGAAAAACGAATGCGGCCATGGAATTCTTATGCCAATTCTCTGAACCTAAGTTTCAATGTCCACGTAAAAACAACTGGGACCGCAGAATGTTTACCGCTGACAGTGGAAATTCAATTGTTGCCGCGTAAAATTATATGTTCAAAACTCTTTCAAAGCAGCAATCCGCTAACCGCGGAATTTGGGCCGCGGCAGCGAAATTTGAAAAGAATAGGCACTGACCAATAGTTCATGAACTTGGGTTTATATTTCTCAACAAATTTGGCAATTATCAAGCAAAATTGAACACCAAAACCCTAATAGGCATTAAAAACATTACCCATTCATTTTTACCACTTAGTTAAGCATGCTTATGATTTAGGTCTATAATAACCCTAACTAGAAAGGGAAAAAAAACTAAAAATAAGTAAGCAAAAGAGGAAGAATCTGCAATTATAACTAAGAGATTGAACATACCAATAGCTATATTTGATGTATGAGTGAAACTTGTTAGATTAGATGGAGTTTAGATGCACAAGTTTAGTATGATGAACAGTGAATGGGGGTTGTGAAATGGTAGAGTGAGAAAAGTGTAAAAGTATGAGACCACCTCTATTTATACTAAACCCTAGGCCCCACAGACTCACCTGGCGCGACAGCAGAATTTAACTGCTGGCCGCGCTTTGCACATGCTGAAGAACTGAGGCCTTAATTCCATCGCTGTCAGTGGAAGAATGGCCGCGGAATTTCAAACATGGACGCGGGCCAAACTTCAGAGAGTTGAATTTTTTGTTTCACAAGTCTGCGTCCGCTGCACTATTTCTCCCTCGCGTAATTGGCACCGATGACTGCGGTATTTTGAGCGCGGTAGTGGTTTTGTGCATGCTTAGCCAAATTTTTCCAGCATGTGTCTTGCAATGCATCAAACAAGTCCTACACAAATCTAACAACCAGTTAGTTCAAAAGAGCTTAATCTAAGAAGAAAAATGAAAAAGAAAGAATAATCACTTGGGTTGCCTCCCAAGAAGCGTCTGATTTAGCGTTGCAGCACGACGCAGGTTACCATCATCAATTTAACTTTATCAACACGTGGCTATCCTCAAACTTTCCCAAAGGTGTTAAGTCAAGGGTACCAAAAGGTGTTACAAACACTGCCTCAAAGGGACCACTCCATTTGGATTTTAGCTTCCCTGGAAAGAGACGCAACCGGGAGTTGAAGAGAAGGACCAAATCACCCTCTTTGAATTCCTTGTTCTTGGAATATTTATCATGCAAGTATTTCATCTTCTCCTTGTACAATGATGAGCTTGGATAGGCATGAAACTTAAATTCGTCAAGCTCATTGAGATGTTCAACCCGGAGATTTGATGCAATGTCCCACTCGAGATTTAACCTCTTCAAGGCCCATAATGCTTTGTACTCCAGCTCAACCGGCAAGTGACATGCTTTACCATACACTAACTTATAATGAGACATACCGATCAGAGTCTTAAATGCAGTCCTATAAGCCCATAACGCGTCATCTAGCTTCCTTGACCAATCCGTTCTATTGGCATTCACAGTTTTGGACAAGATGCTTTTGATTTCCCTATTTGAAACCTCCACTTGCCCACTAGCTTGAGGATGGTAAGGAGTAGAGACCTTGTGATTGGCACCATATTTAGCAAGCAAAGTATCAAATTATAAAAATGGGACCCCCCATCACTTATAATTGCTCGAGGCGTCCCAAACCGTGTGAAAATGTTCTTCTTGAGAAAAGATACTACACTCCAGGATTCATTGTTGGGCAAAGCCACGGCCTCGACCCACTTTGAAACCTAATCAACCTCTACAAGAATGTAAGTATTTCCACATGAACTAACAAAAGGCCCATGAAGTCTATGCCCCACACATCAAATATGTTAACTTCAAGAATGGTTGTGAGGGGAATTTCATCCTTCTTTGATATTCCTTCCTCTCTTTGACACTCATCACCTCTCTTCACAAGCTCACTCGCATCTCTATACCATGTTGGCCAATAAAAATGACAACTTAGAACTTTTGAAGTTGTCCTCACCACACCGTGATGACCACCGTAGGGAGAAGAATGATAAGAATCAAGAATGCTCATTTGCTCCTTTGGGACACACCTACGAATCACTCCTTCATTGAAAAATTTAAACAAGTAGAGCTCATCCCAATACTAGTCCAAACTATCCCGTTTGAGTTTCTTTCTTTGGTTAGAAGAGATCTCACACGAGACAATGTCGGTAACAAGAAAATTGGCAATATCCGCAAACCAAGGCATATCATGCATGGAAACCGAGAGGAGCTGCTCATCCGGGAAAGCATCATTAATCTCAATACCATCTTTTGGCCTCCCTTGCTCTTCTAGACGGGAAAAATGATCCGCAACCTGATTTTCACTTCTGATGTTTTAGACTTCAATACTACACAATAATATAAGTTAATTGTGCAGTACCCAATTTTTGACTGTTGTCTAATAAGAAGAACATGGTTCTTCTTTGTGTACTACTTTCTACTGTTGCGTAATAATAAAGCATTAAAGTAAAGACACAGAGATTTTTACGTGGAAAACACCTGGCTCGAAAGGTGAAAAAACCACGACCTACTCCTTCAGTAGTATTTGCTCAAACACTTCACTAAAAACTCTGAGCCAAACGGACTTACAAAATAAACTATTTTGTAATCCTAGGACTAACTCTAATCCTCTTTGTATCAACTAGCCTCTAGCTAATCTCTACAGATTTCAAGCTAACCTTAACTTGAACAATGTGTACCTATTATAATTGCTTCTATGAAAGCTGAAAAGATACAATATTAAAATGCCTACTACAGTCAACTAGACTCAATACATCAACAATGAAACTTTTTCTTCTAGTTGAAATGTAGCCTTCGCACAATACTTTTGCTTGCAAAATATCCTGAGAACTTTTGCTTTTCAGAATTTGATTCACTTTTGTCTTTGTGCGTCACTTCTTTCAGCAGTAATACATTGAGTATTTATAGAGTCAGTTGTTGAGTACATGGTTCAGTTCTGATCCAACTCTACCTGGGTATACGAGTTCGACTATGACTCAACTTCCTTCTCTATTTCTGTCCTTACTGAAATCAACTTCAATCGTCTTTATCAGTTTGCAACATTTTCGTATTAGTAGACATTCTTTTAGCTCTTTGATACTCAGCAATCACTAATATCTCCTATGCATGAACAATTCTTGTGCCAACTGTTTCGTTCAGATGTGTGTGCTCTGATGGACCCGGTTCAACTTGTCAACTTGTCAATCTTCAAAACCCATTCAGTTACATGGGCCAACAAATTCCCCCTTTTTGATGATGACAAACTATGTGCTTTTATCCTGTATACACTTCAAACACTTTGTATAGTTTTAAGCATTAGTCATTGAGCACCAGGTACAATAGGTTATAAATATCACTTTTTGAAAAAACACATACATCTTCCCCATTTTGGCATCATCGAAAAGTTGCAAAATGATACTTACCAAATTTTTAATTCTTACTCATAGCCAAATTTAGGCAACTGCAGGTGCAAGCATGATTAATCAATACAAGAAACCAATAATGTAAGCTAAATTAGAAATTGCAAACTTCATTGATATAATACTGCACATCAAACACCAACAGATTAAAGCAAAAACTATCAAAACATGAGCAAAACAAAAAACAATGAAACCACAAAAGCTAGACACTGTCCCAAACTGGGCACTTGAAAGATAACTGGGAAGCACTGGATAAACCTAAGGCTGGGAAGGTGCAGAGGAGGTTGTGGTCTTGGATTGCAGGGGAGAGAGCATCTGCTTAAGAACACCCTCGTTCTTTTCTTTCTCCTTTGCTAATTCAGCCCTGAGAGCATCTCGCTCAGCTTCAACCTCAATCACACGAGACTTCAAACGAAGGATCTCCATATCCTTAATCTCGCTTTCCTGCACCAGAGTTCTTACTTTGCTGTTGACTGGCTGTTTCCTAGATGAACCAGGTTCATCCATAGGAACATTGACAATATAATCACATGATAGCAAAGTTTCCTTCCCAAAATAATCCTTGGCAGTCGCCATTTCAGCCTTCTTCACTGGAACCCCAAAATGAGCAAGCACAGCTGTCAGAATAAATCCATATGGGATTGCATGAGCTTTTGTTCCATTCACAACTCTATCCAAGATTTGGATGATGAAAGATGGCCAATTTATTTGTCTTCCCCTGTACAAGCATTCCATCAAGGTCAGATCCATATAGTTGTCAATGTGCCTTCTTTCTTGTCTGGGCAGTAGATACTTGATGACGAACTCGAAGAATAGCTTGTGTTATGGCTTCATTTCACTCTTGTAGACAGGTCTGGGTTCAATCTCTGTCTCATTATCACTGAATAACTTGGTGATGTTAATTGCTGAGGCCATTCCATCTAGACAAAGCCATCTTTGACTTGTGTAGTCCTCATATCCCTCAGCTGGTATGTCTAGAATAACACCCAGTTCTTTAGTATCCAAAAAACTTCAATTCCTTTGACCATTGATGTGACCCTGCCTTTTTTGACAATCGCATTCCCCATGAATTCTACCAACTCAACTCTTGCCAGCCTGCCTTCCATACGAAGGACCATGTCCTTCCAGCCATGTACCTCTAGAGTTCCCAGCAAGTACTGCATTCCAGGCTCATCTAGATCCTTCATCAGCTTACTCTTTAGAATTGTTCTTTTTCCAAACATGGTAACTCTGTCAGTCACCTCTTCTATTTCCTTCTCCTCCTCTCCACTACAGTCTGCATCATCATCCTTCTTAGCAACAATTTTTACTTTCTTTGGCTTGGACCTGGTACTTTTGACTGTGCTTGGAGTTTCAGCGGACACAGCAGCTGACTTCTTTGAAGAAGCCTTAACCTCTTTGGGTTTTGGTGTCCTAACCACAGCTGGAGCCAGCTGCTCCTCTTATTGGACCAGGTCCAACGTCTCTTCTTCAATAACAACGGCCTTAACAGGCTCTCCAACTTTTTCTTTTCCCTTTGCTGCCCTCTTCCTCTTACTCTCTAGCAGATCTTTTTCTAACTTCTCTTCCCCCTCTCTTATAGAATTTCGCGTAGAACGTACCTTAGGAACAGGTACCTCAGCAGAACCAACAACTTTCCTTTTCTTCGAAGGATTTGAGGCTGTAGATTTCTTGGACTTTGAAGTCCTTCTTTTCTTGGGGTTATATGAGTCCCCCAACTTCCTCAATCTTTCAGCCAAAGTTTCTTCCCCATAATAAACGTGTTCATCTATTGCTTTCATCAATTTCTCCAACCCAGCATCAGCTTCCTCAACTCAACTAGTTCCCCCTAAGATTGTGCCATCTTCTTCAAGATTTTCAAGAACGGAACCACATATTGCCAGTGTAGTACCATCCTCTCCCGATCCCCTCACATTCACATCTCCCTCGATCTCAAGAGGTTTCTCTTTCCCAGATTTTCTTTGCCTTTTGGGCACTTCAACATCCACCACAGACACCACCAACACAAATCGTTGATCAGCATTGTTTATTTCATAGATAGCATCAGAATTACCTTTCTCACCACTGGTTGAACCAGGTGCCTCATCTTCATTGGCTGATTTGAATGATTCATTGGACGATTCTGGTATGGAGCCTTCTTCAGCATGCAATAATTCTTCCAAGAATTTGGTTCTTGAACTAGAAGCCACAGATTTGCATGCAAGAACTTTTACACTGCGAGGCTTGGAGGCTGGGGTAGGGTTTGGTGTGGGTTATGGGATTGTAGGGTGTTCAGGGGTTTTCGACTTTTCTGGAGACTCGAAACTATACACTGAGGGTGAATTTGAGTCTGATTCATAGTTGTCTCCGTCATAATCTCTGTTTGGAGATGAATCAGAAGAAGCTGGTGGGGGTGACACCATGATTTTGAATTGTTTAGAGAGAAGAAAGACAAAAGGCAGTAGAGATTATGAGTTGAGTGAGTTGAATAAGGTTCGACTGTTTCTTTATACACAATGGGTAATGATGGCCTTTTTATAACTTATGGTTGGGGAGATTACAATGGAAGAGTATTAACTCAAGTGGAATTCTAATCAATTCAGAATTGTCATTGATTAGACCTAGATTGGACAGTTACATTCCCCCTAAAACTAGGCTAATCAAGTGAGATGGGACTTCTTGAAACTGGTTTAATATTTGGGCAAGTACTAGAATTGAATTTAAACCATAAATAGATAGAGTCCTGCTCATGTATGACTGTACTTGAATTAATACATGTATGGAGATGAGAATGTACCTTGTCAGTTATGCGAACCATTATGGATGAACCAGGTTCATCCAGGTAAAATCCTTTATTTGCCTCAACTTACAAAAATAGAGAAACATCATTAGCAACTAGGGAATCATCTTAATACAGGGCAAAAGAGTATGGCAATAAAGACATAATACTGAGCAATGATTAATTTTATTAAGTACCTAATTTGAATTTTCTAGCCAAGAAAATTTTCATTTTATTTTCAAAATTTTTCTTTCCAGTTTTTGTTTTTCAATTAGGTGATATTAATCATCCCTAATTTAAGCTTGTTTCTCTCATAATGCTCCCTACTCAGTGCTTTGGTAGATATATCAGCAATTTGACGATCAGTAGTACAAAATTCGATTGAGATCATTCTCTTTTCATAGTTATCCCTCAGAAAATGGTGTCTAACATCTATGTGCTTAGTTCTCTTGTGATGAACCGGATTCTTCGTCATACTAATTGCACTAGTGTTATCACATTAAATAGGAATGCATACCACATCTATACCAAAGTACAGGAGTTATTTCTTGATCCAAAGCAACTGGTCACAGCAAGAGGCTTTAGCCACATATTCAGCCTCAGCAGTAGACAGAGCTACTGAATTTTGTTTCTTGGTGGCCCAAGACACAAGGCAAGAGCCCAAGAAGAGGGCCATGCCTGAAGTACTTTTCCTGTCAACCAGGAACCCTGCATAATCAGCATCAGCATATCCTACAAGGTTATTAATACCTTTAGGATACCAAAGGCATAAATCAGTGGTGCCTTTCAAGTATCTTAAAATTCTATGCTGTGGGGTGGGACTCCTTTGGATTTGCCTGAAACCTAGCACATAGTCCCACACTGAATATAATATCTGGTCTGCTGACAGTGAGATATAGTAGAGACCCAATCATTCCTCTGTATACCTTCTGATCAACGGATGAACCAGGTTCATCCACATCCAATTTAGTAGTTGTGGCTATGGGGGTGTTTATATCCTTTGAATCTTCCATCTTGAACTTCTTGAGGAATTCTTTCACATACTTTTGTTGATGAATCATTTTTCCATGTGGGTTTTGCTTGATTTGTAAGCCTAAGGAGTTTAGCTCACCCATCATACTCATTTCAAATTCACTCCCCATTAGTGTAGCAAATTCCTTGCTAAGCTTTTCAGTGGTTGCCCTGAATATGATATCATCAATATATATTTGCACAATCAGAAGATCCTTCCCATTTTCCTTTAGGAACAAAGTACTATCAATTTTGCCTCGTTTGTACCCATGTTCCAGCAGAAATTTTGACAATCACTCATACCATGCTCTAGGTGCTTATTTGAGACCATAAAGAGCCTTGTAAAGTTTACATACATGATCAGGTGACTCTTTGCTTTCAAAACCTGGAGGTTGTTTGACAAATACATCTTCCTTCAAATATCCATTGAGGAAGACACTCTTAACATCCATCTGATGGTGAGTGAATTCCATACATGCAGCAAATGTTATAAGAAGTCTGATTGCCTCCAATCTTGCCACAGGAGAAAAGGTCTCATCATAGTCAATTCCCTTTTCTTGGATGTATCCCTGAACAACCAGTCTTTCCTTATTTCTTGTAACAGTTCCATCCTTATCGAGCTAGTTCCTGAAGACCCACTTGGTGCCAATTACTAATCTGTCGAGTGGCCTGGGTACCAAGTGCCATAGTTGACTCCTCTCAAATTGATTCAGCTATTATTGCATGGCAGTTACTCAGTCAGCATCTTGTAGGGCTTCACCAATTTTCTTTGGTTCGATTAAGGATAGAAAGGCATCAAACGCACACAGATTTTTCAAGGAAGCTCTTGTTTTTATTCCGGATGACAGATCTGCTATTATGTTCTCAAGAGGGTGAGAACTCTGATATCTGTGTGGTTTGAGAACTAATAGTTCACTTATGGATAGTTCCATGTTGTTCTGTTGTTGTGGAACAGGATCAGGGCCAGGAATCACATGTTGAGTTCCCCCTGTCATGTTGCTTGGGGTAGTTGGACCTGGTCCATCACCTGTTCCATCTTCCATGGCTGCTTCAATGTGTTCACTGCTTCTCACCAGTCCAAGCTCCTCATCTTCTGGTTCCTGTCTCTCAGAAAGAGTGTTAGTTTCATCAAAGACAACATGCACACTCTCTTCTACACACATAGTTCTTTTATTGTACACTTTATAGGCTTTACTATGTGATGAATATCCCAAGAATACTCCCTCATCACTTCTGGGATCAAATTTACCTAAGGAATCTTTGCCATTATTCTGCACATAGCATTTACATCCGAAAGCCCTAAGATGGGATATGTTAGGATTTCTTCCTTTGAGTAATTCATAGGGAGTCTTCTCTACCAGTGGCCTGGTCATGCATCTATTGATTATATAGCACACAATATTTATTGCTTCTGCCCAGAAGTTGTGTTGTAGTTTGCTGGAAAGAAGCATGGTTTTTGCCATGTCTTCAAGAGTTCTATTCTTTATTTCCACAACCCTATTTTGTTGTGGGGTTCTGGGGGCAGAAAAGTTGTGATTGATACCATGTTCATCACAGAACTCAACAAATTTAGCATTTTTCAAATTCAGTCTCATGGTAAGATCTTATTGATGTCCTAACTGATTTTGAGTTATCTTAACAAATGTGATAAACATATAAAATGCTTCATCCTTAAATGCTAGAAATAAGGTCCACGTGAACCTTGAGTAATCATCAACTAACACCATCACATATTTCTTACCACCTCTACTCAGGGTTCTCATTGAACCACACCGATCCAGATGAACCAGTTCCAACGCCCTGGTGGTACTGACCATTTTCTTACTTTTGAAAGAAGATCTTACCTGCTTCCCCCTTGCACATGCCTCACAAACTTTGTCTTCCTTGAACTTAATGTTAGGGAGTCCTACCACTAAGTTCTTAGAGACTAGCTTGTTAAGCTGAGTCAGACTTGCATGACCAAGTCTTTTGTGCCACAGGAGGGGATCACTGTCCAACACACTAAGGAAAGTGATTTCATTGTCAGATAGTGTGGACAAGTCAATGACATAGATATTGTTCATTCTTCTTCCCTGCAACACAATCTTGCCAGTAAGCAGATTTATCACAAAACATATTGTGGAGGTAAAAATGATAACATTACCTCTGTCACAAAGTTGTGACACACTGATTAGGCTATATTTCAAGCCATATATCAAATACACATGTTCAATTGAACGTGTGTCATCTTTACCTACCTTGTCGACCCCTATAATTTCACCTTTCTTTCCGTTTCCAAAGGAGACATTTCCTCCTTTGAGGTTTTCAAGTGAAAGGAACTGTTCCTTGTTCCCAGTCATATGCTTAGAGCAGCCACTGTCCAAAAACCAAATTAGGCTGCTTCCCTTCACTTGTACCTACAAAAGCAAATCAGGGGTTAGTTTTTAGAACCCAAACTAGTTTGGGTCCTTTTCTATGAGAGAATGGATGAATCAGATTTTTCCTGGCCCTGTTTGTTAGCCAGTTCTTCTTTTTAATGAATCTCTCTTTTTTCTAACTGGCCTGCTCTTTTACAACACACTCATATTTGTAGTGGCCAGTCTTCCCACAATGGGTGCACATTTTATTTTCAGGGAGAGTGAGATACTTGTTTTTCGGATCCCATTTAGGCAATTTACTCCCAAACCCAAGCCCTCTCTGGTTGCTACTGTGATTCTCTTGAAGACAAGTTAATGAATCAGAAGACTCATTCCATTTGCGTGTTCTATCAAATTCATGTTTGACTTTGTCAAGTTCTTCTTTAAGAGATTTTATCTGTTCATCCTTGGCATACATTTTATCCTTTAGTTTTCCTAAGTCTTCTTATAACATTGCATGAGAGTGATCAACCACCTTTTTACTAGATCCTAGTCTTAACTTTAAGTTTTCAGATTTTAGTTCTAGGATTTCAGTTTCGAGTGGATGAACCAGGTTCATCGGGACAGTGTTTTTCTTTTCAGATTCACTGACCCTTATTTCGAGGTCCAGGCATTCTGCTTTTAGCATTGCACACTCTTTAAATAGTTGATCCTTCTCTTTGGTTGTTTCCTCAGAATCATCTATGAAGTCAAGTAGCAACTCAGAGAGTTTCTCCTTAGATAAAAACTTTATTTTAGTTTTAAGTTGTGAGATACTTACCTGTGGTTCTTCATAAGTCTCCTCATCAGATTCTCCAATTGCCATGAGAGCCTGATCTTCTGTCTCACCATCTTCTGATTCTTCATCTGAACTTTCCCCCCAAGCAGCAACCATAGCCTTTGTAGTGGTTCTCTTGGGTTGGACCAGTTCCTTCTTCCTGTTCTTTCTTTCATATCTTTCTTTCATATCTTTCTTTCCTCCATTCTACTTCCCACTGAGGGCAGTTTTTGATGAGATGGTCAATTTTTCCACACTTGTCGCATCTCTCATTAGCTGGCCTTTCTGGTGCCTTTTTCTTGTTGAAGTTTCCTCCCCTAGAGATACCCTTCTTCCTCATGAGAAAGTTTCTAAATTCTTTAGTGATCATGGCCATCTCATCCTCCTCCAGATCTGCTCCTTCAGTGATCCTCAGTGTTAGACTTCTCTCCTTCTTTGGGGCATTCATCTTCATGGTTTGCCTTCTGAGTTCATAAGCTGTGAGATTTCCAATTAACTCATCCAGTCTAAGGGTTGCCATATTTTTAGATTCCTGGATAGCACTGATTTTGCTTTCCCAGGAGATAGGCAACACCCTTGTCAAGATCTTCTCTACCTTGTCTTCTTCAAGTATGATTCTTCCAAGAGACTTGAGTTCATTGGTCAAGGTTGTAAACCTTGTGTACATCTCCTGAATAGTCTCTCCTTCTTTCATAGTGAAGTTTTCATACTGAGAGTATAGTAGTGTACCTCTAGACCTTTTAACTTGAGGTGTTCCTTCATGGGCTACTTGTAGAGTGTCCCAGATTTCCTTGGCTGTTGTGCAGCTTTGGATTCTACTGTATTCATCAGGACCTAGTCCACATACTAGCCACTTCTTGGCCTTGGCATTCTTCTCCCATTTCTTCAAATCTTCAGCCGTGCAGTCAGCCCTAGTCTTAGGTACATCTACACCTTCAGCAGTCTTCTTCATTATTGCAAGGGGTCCATCATTTACTATGTCCCATACTTCATAGTCCTCTCCAATAAGATGGTCCTTCATTCTATTTTTCCACCAAGAATAGTACTGGCCATTGAAGAGTGGTGGCCTTGCGGTTGATTGACCTTCCTAATTCCCAGGTGGTGCACTCATCTTGATCTATTCCAAGGTGTTAGCCTTTTCAAGGATAACCTGCTCTGATACCAATTGATGTTTTAGACTTCAATACTACACAATAATATAAGTTAATTGTGCAGTACCCAATTTTCGAGTGCTGTCTAATAAGAAGAACTTGCTTCTTCTTTGTGTACTACTTTCTATTGTTGCGGAATAATAAAGCAGTAAAGTAAAGACACATAGATTTTTACGTGGAAAACACCTGGCTCAAAAGGTGAAAAACCACGACCTACTCCTCAGTAGGATTTGTTCAAACACTTCAATAAAAACTCTGAGCTAAACGGACTTACAAAATAAACTCTTTTGTAATCCTAGGACTAACTCTAATCCTCTTTGTATCAACTAGCCTCTAGCTAATTTCTACAGATTTCAAGCTAACTCTAACTTGAACAATGTGTACCTATTACAATTGCTTCTATGAAAGCTGAAAAGATACAATATTAAAACGCCTACTACAATCAACTAGACTCAATACATCAAAAATGAAACATTTTCTTCTAGTTGAACTGTAGCCTTCGCACAATACTTCTGCTTGCAAAATATCCTGAGAACTTTTGCTTTTCAGAACTTGATTCACTTTTGTCTTTGTGCGTCACTTCTTTCAGCAGTAATACATTGAGTATTTATAGAGTCAATTGTTGAGTACATGGTTCAGTTCTGATCCAACTCTACCTGGGTATACGAGTTCGACTATGACTCAACTTCCTTCTCTATTTCTTTCCTTACTGAAATCAACTTCAATCGTCTTTATCAGTTTGCAACCTTTTCGTATTAGTAGACATTCTTTTAGCTCTTTGATTCTCAGCAATCACTGATATCTCCTATGCATGAACAATTCTTGTGCCAACTGTTCCGTTCAGATGTGTGTGCTCTGGTGGACCTGGTTCAACTTGTCAACTTTTCAATCTTCAAAACCCATTCAGTGACATGGGCCAACAACTTCCCTTCCTATCAACAATCTCAAGGTCAAATTCTTGGAGCAACAAAACCCATCTCCTAAGTCTAGCTTTGGAGTCCTTCTTTGTCAACAAATACCTGAGTGTCGCATGATCGGTATAAACAATCACTTTGGCGCCCATGAGATAAGGCCTATATTTCTCCATTGCGAACATAATTGCCAACAATTCCTTCTTTTTCACTGTATAATTAACCTGGGCATCGTTCATAGTTTTTCTTGCATAGTACACAGGATAAAATATTTTGTTCACCCGTTTCCCCAAGACCGTTCCTACTGCAACATCACTTGAGTCACACATAAGCTCAAAGGGAGAGATCCAATTTGGTGAAGTAATGATTTGAGTGGTTGTTAATTTATACTTCAATAACTCAAAGGCCTTCATGCATTCTTCATTGAATTCAAACCTTGCATCCTTCTCTAATAGCTTGCATAGAGGATTCACCACTTTGGAAAAGTCTTTAATGAACCTCCGGTAGAAACCTGCATGCCCAAGGAAACTTCTACATCCCTTGACGGATGTCGGAGGAGGAAACTTTGAGATCACTTATATCTTAGCCTTGTCTACTTCAATGCCATCTTTTGAGATCTTATGGCCGAGGACAATGCCCTCCTCAACCATAAAATGGCATTTTTCCCAATTCAACACAAGATTAGTTTCTTCACACCAGGCTAGAACCTTATCAAGATTTTTCAAACATTCTTCAAAAGAGTCTCCAACCACACTAAAGTCATCCATGAAGACTTCGAGGAAATCCTCTACCAAGTCCGTAATTATCGTCATCATGCACCGTTGAAATGTAACGGGTGCATTGCACAATCCGAAACACATTCTAGAGAATGCAAAGGTCCTGTATGGGCAGGTGAAGGTTGTTTTCTCTTGATCTTCTAGGGATATAAGAATCTGATTGTAACCTGAGTACCCATCCAAGAAACAATAAAAGGCTCGCCCAGCAAGTCTGTCTAGCATTTAGTCCAAGAATGGTAATGGAAAGTGATCCTTTCGGGTCACCTTGTTCAGCTTCCTGTAGTCCATACATACCCTCATCGAGTCGCGGTCCGAGTAGGGATCAACTCATTCTTCTCATTTTCACCACTGTTATACCCCCCCCCCCACCCCTTTGTTGAGACCCCCCCACAGGAGTAGGAAACCGCCCCTC
>ML245282.1:43677-61043 GCA_005239495.1 Nicotiana undulata
TTTTTCAAAAGACTAACTTAAAGACAATCAAAAACCTTAGACAAAGGTTCAACAATATAGAGTTGCACACAGGGACTATGGGGTAGAGAGGGCAAATAGATCACATAATACTATAGAGATACAGAGACTTACTAGGCATGAATACACGAAATCACAGAGATTCAGGGGACCAAGAAATGGTCAAGTTTAGACATAATAGCAGGCAGTAGCAGAATACATGTATAACAGGTGAGATTTAGGCAAATAACAGTCATGTAAGCCTGTAAGTCAAGCATTAACAGATAAGAAGTTCAGGGGACAGGGGAGTACATGATACAAAAATAAAGATGGTCTAACAGATGTATACAAGAATAAGTAAAGCTCATAACAAGTACTGACTTAATCATAAACATGTAAAGAGGTGAGCATGGCAAGTATCAACAGGAAAAACAGGGCATCAATTGCAGGTAAAACAGTAGAAGCATAGGTAGAAAACAACTAGGAATATAACATACTGACATAGTAATAACCACATTGGTTTGGAGACTTTTGAAGTTAAGTCAGGACATACCAGATTATAAAAGAGTACAGCAGGAATGCGAGAGCAAAGAATAAGCACAATAGTAGCCTCGGATTATAGTCGGCTACTAATGGACAAGAGCAGTGAGCAGCAGTATAGCAATGGGAGAAAGAGAGAAAGAGCACAAAAGAGAATAGTATTGAGAGTTTTCACTTTTGATGTCTGTTCTAATGAAAGAGCAGGGTATTTATAGTTGGCAAAGCAATGTAGTAAAATAAGGTAAAAATCAAGTTTAGTAATAATTAAGGAATTTTGAAATCAATCAGTAAAGAAAGAAAGGCAAGTTCTCCCTTAAGTCAGGGATTTTCATTCAAAAAATAGTAAGAATCAATAACATATAAGGCAAAGAGAATCAGTACATGTTAAATAAGGGAAGGATTAATATAACTTGGTAATTATAACAACTTAGAATCAGTAAATAGTAAGAAACAGAAGACTCCCTTAATTAGGGAGTCACTTTACACGGTCAAAAGCAGGTAAATAAGGAAAGATTGGTAACATAACAAGCACATAGTAGGGATTTGGGGCAGGTACATGAGGTTTGATTAGAGTAGTAGTCAAACGGTAAAATTAGTCATGAAATAAAGCAAGAGAAATAGTTAATAGTGTAAAGATTATCACAAGAAATCAATCAGAGGAAATCAATCACAGGAAATTAGGGATTCAAAACACGAATAAACATATAAGCAGAGTGTAAGCAAACAGAACCAAGTCGGAACCCTAATACAACATTATTAGGGTAAAAATCAAAAGATACTTTAATCAATCGAAGCATACTCATGAGAACGCAGCAAACGTAATAGGACGAGCAACATATTATCGAGAAATAAATCAGGAATTTAGGGTTTTTAGCAGAATCAAACAACAAGGTGAAAAAATCTAAAACAATCGTTCAAACATAAGGAGAACAATAAGATAATACTAACAAATCAGGAAGAAAACCGTTTAAAGGGGGTTTTAAGAACCCTAGTTCTTAAAGAATGCAAAATCGTTTGAAAAATATCAGGTTTTTTTAAGAAAAGTGGGTGAAAACCTCAAGATAAACATAGATCTATTACAGATCTTAAAAGAAATCGAAGTGTCAGAGCTAGGGTTTCAAAGAGAGAACCCGGAGATGAAGGCACCGGCCTAGAAACCCAAGGGTCTAGGCAAGAAAAAATAGAAAGATCTTACTCGGACCAGCCATGAACGTCTGAAGCAAACAAAAACGAGCCAAGGTGAGAGTAAACTGGTCATGGCCCTTTGAGGGCCTTAGGGACGACGTTGCCGGTCACAGGAGAGCCATAAGAGACGAGAGGATGGAGCTTCAAGGTTTCCGGCAAGAGGGGTGGCCGGAGAAGACGAGGGACATCGGAGAAGGAGAAGCCCAAGAGGCTTCTAGAGAGAACCAGAGGTTACAATGAGATAGAGTGATAGAGAGAGAAAGGGTCTCGAGAGAATGAGAGACGGGGAGGGGTAGTATCAGGGGTTAATTATGGTAATGAATCATATGGGATGTTGATTCAAATTGATCAATGGCTTAGATCAATCACAGGGTTGGGCCGGGTATAAATTAGGATTTGGGCTGAGGTGAATTTGAGTTATGGGTTTGGGTAAATTGGGTTAAAGATCAGATGGGTTGGGTTAAAAATGTGCCTAGATATTAAATAAAAGTGATTAATTGTTAAATACCCATAAAAATAGATAAATAATTAGTAAGAAATAGCTAATAATTGTATAAAAGTGAAATTGAGTTTAAATAGGTAAAAATTACAGTAATTAACTAGTATTAAGTATGAAAAATGCATAAGTTTCTAATTAAAATAATACAAAATGTTCAATTGGGCTATAATTGTAAAATTACTATAATTAAAATTAAATGAGACCCAATTGGCTAATTTGTGAAATAATTGAATCCTAATGGACAAAATATGATTTGAAGTAACATACTGAGCTGGGAAACATTTTGAAATTATTTATAACATAATTTATGAATAATCATTCAAGTATGAAATATTAAACAAACAGAAAAATTATTTAATAAAAATATGGAAAAATAGGAAAAAATACTCATTATTACAAAGAGTAACTTTTGAAAGCTTATATGCAAGTTTGAAAATAATTTGAGAAATGTTTGGGTATCAACAGCTGCCCCTCTTTACCTGGGAAGGATGAAAGAGTTGGCGGGTAAAGATATGATGGCCAATTTTGACCGAATGGAATTGCGTGAGAGAATTAGGCCTTTCCCTGGCTTCTGAGCTGCCTACATATCCCTGGTTTTACAGGAATCAGGTCGTATGTAGTTCCGGAATCATCGGCAAAATATGTTGTGATGTTTCACAAGAACGAACGCAAGGTACGAGATAAGGTAAAAGTAGGAAGGTTTTACGAGGTGATATCGTAGAACCGGAGCGGTCTGCTCCTGCCTGGTAGGCTGTTCCGGCTGGGTTACCTGCAAATAGAGAACAAACGTATATTGTGCACAATATAAACATGATGCAAGTTCCCATTGGACTATGAATGCTGTCTTTGGACAATTAGGATGATGTCCTTAGACCATGATGTCCTCGGCCATGAATCGCTTGGTGCGGGATTCGTAGGCTATGAAATGATGTTCTCAGGCCATAAGGATGGTCCCTTCGAACCATGAAGCCTTTGAATAATGATATGCAAGTTGAATAAAAGAGATCCTTAGGCCATGAAATGATGTTCTCGGGCCATGAAAATGGTGCCTCTGAACGATGACGCCTTTGGACAAGTTGGCGATATTTCAGCCCATGAAGAATGCAGTAGTATGTTGTTTGGCAAGACAGAGCTTAGTCTTGCGATTTGCGAAAAGAAAGAGGGCATAGCTTAGCCCAAAAGAAAGCGTAAATAAATAAGGTGACTGCTTTGAAAAGGTAGAAAGGAGCTTAGCGTAATGAAGTAAGATGCGGAGAGAGGTAGCGTAGAACCTCAAAAGGCAAAATGATAGCCTTATGCAATGCAGGAAATGAAATGCAGGAGAGGTAGCGTAGAACCTCGGAAGGCAGAATAGGTAGCCTTATGCAAGAAGTAAATGCAGAGGAGACAGCACTTAGTCTTGGAAGGCAAAAAGGTAGCCTTATGCAAAGATGCGAATGTAGATGGAGGTAGAGCTTAACCTCGGAAGGCAAAAAGGTAGACTTATGCAAAGATGCGAATGCAGATGGAGGTAGAGCTTAACCTCGGAAGGCAGAAAGGTAGCCTTATGCAGATGCGAATGCAGATGGAGGTAGAGCTTAACCTCGGAAGGCAGAAAGGTAGCCTTATGCAGATGCGAATGCCGATGGAGGTAGAGCTTAACCTCGGAAGGCAGAAAGGTAGCCTTATGCAGATGCGAATGCAGATGGAGGTAGAGCTTAACCTCAGAAGGCAGACTGATAGCCTTATACATATGCGAATGCAGATGGAGGTAGAGCTTAACCTCGAAAGGCAGAAAGGTAGCCTTATGTAATGCAGAAAATAAAGCGACAGTAAGAGTTCTTAGCTGGTGATAAAGTGAGGTGATACGATTGTTGTGAATGAAATATCATTTGCAATGATGATAACAGTAAGCGTTGGCATGTGCGATGAGTTTGAGAGCGTATCCTTGAGAAGCATGCATCTTGTGGGGGTAATGAGATGTCTTGGGCTTTCGCCGTATTTGTGCTTGCATCCAAAGAAAAATAATGAGTTCTGTAAAGGGAAGGGTTAGTTCGTATCCCTGTTGGCTCGGATTGGCATGTCTGCTTGATGATGATAACTTTGTTTGAACCACAGTGGTAGCGTTGCTAAAACAACCTCTTTTTTTTTTGAGAAATAAATATGCATGGTTTTATAAAATATGATATAGCATATAATTGAAACAGAATATTTTCTTTGGATGAACCGACGACCACGACGCGGTTCAAGACATTGCAACCTCTCTTGCTGCGGAGATTTGAGGGTCCTCCTCAACATTTGCCCCAGTTTGATGGGAGAAGGCTTCTGGCTGTTACTGGTGCGGTGCTCGGCTGAATTTGCTTCGAAATGTTTGAGGTCCCTCCTCAAAATTATGCCCCAGTTTCCATTCGTGGCGAAAAATGAAAATTTTATTAAAATATGACCGAACCCATAGGGCTGCCTACGTATCCCCTCTTTAACGGGAATCAGGTCAGGCGTAGTTCAATTTACAACATTGATATAAACATAACAATTACACATAGTAGCGCTTGACTGCGTCTGGATTGATTGGTTTAGGCCAAATTTCTCCATCCATTTCTGCCAGTATGATTGCTCCTCCTGTTAGCACTCGGTGAACCATGTACGGGCCTTGCTAATTGGGAGAGAATTTCACTTTTGCTTCATCTTGATGAGGAAAGATTTTATTTAACACCAGCTGCCCCGGTGTGAATCGTCTTGGTTTGACATTCTTGTTGAAGGCTCTGGTCATTCCATTCTGATATAGCTGACCGTGACAAACCGCGTTCATTCTCTTTCCGTCTATGAGGGACAATTGCTCATAGCGGCTTCTTACCCATTCTGCGTTGCTAGGCTTGGCTTCTTGCATGATTCTCAAAGATGGAATCTGAACTTCAGCAGGAATGACGGCTTCTGTACCATATACCAACATGTAAGGAGTTGCCCCGGTTGATGTGTGAACCGTGGTGCGATACCCCAACAGAGCAAATGATAATTTCTCATGCCATTGCTTGTGCTTTTCTATCATTTTCCTCAATATCTTCTTGATGTTTTTGTTGGCAGCCTCAATGGCTCAATTCATTTGAGGTCTGTATGTTATAGAATTCTTTTGCTTGATCTTGAAGGTTTCACACATTACTCTCATCAAATCACTGTTGAGATTGGAACCATTATCGGTGATGATTGACTCTGGAACTCCAAACCGACAAACAATGTAGTCGCGGACAAGGTCGGCTACCATTTTCTTAGTAATTGCTTTGTAAGATGCTGCTTCGACCCATTTGGTGAAATAGTCAATGGCAACCAGAATGAACCTGTGTCCATTGGAGGCGGCAGGCTCGATTGGTCCAATAACATCCATGCCCCAAGCGGCAAACGGCCAGGGTGAGCTTGTTGCATTAAGCCTGCTGGGAGGTATCTTTATCATATCCCCATGTATTTGACATCGATGGCATTTGCGGACATACTGGATGCAGTCTGTTTCCATGGTCATCCAGAAATAAACAGCCTGAAGTATCTTCTTTGCTAGAACAAACCCGTTCATATGAGGACCGCATGTACCAGCATGTATTTCCTCCAACAGCTTTGTTGCTTCCTTTGCCTCGACACATCTTAGCAAACCCAGATCGGGAGTCCTCCTATATAGGATTCCTCCGCTGTGAAAAACGTTGTTTGATAACCTTCGAAGAGTGCGCTTTTGAGTAGCGTTTACAAGCTCTGGGTACTCTCCCTCTACCAAGTACTCCTTAATGTCATGAAACCAAGGCTTTCCATCTGCTTCTTCTTCAGCGTGGGCACAGTAGGCCGGCTGATTGTGAATCCCCACCGGGATAGGATCAATGGAGTTCTTATCTGGATGCTGGATCATAGATGATAAGGTGGCCAGTGCGTCGGCGAACTCATTCTGGATTCTGGGAACGTGCCGAAATTCAATCTTTGTGAACCTCCTTCTCAATTCCTGCACACGATGTAGGTATGGCAGTATCTTGGAATTCTTGGTCGCCCATTCTTCTTGGACTTGGTGTATCAATAAGTCCGAGTTACCAATTACTAATAATTCCTGAACATTCGTGTCGATGGCCAAATTGAGCCCAAGGATGTAGGCCTCATATTCAGCCATGTTGTTGGTGCAGGGGAATCTGAGTTTGGTGGATACCGGGTAGTGCTGACCGGTTTTCGAAATCAAGACTGCTCCAATACCCACACCTTTGAAGTTTGTGGCCCCATCAAAGAACATCCTCCAACCGTCGTAGGATTCTGCAATGTCCTCTCCTACGAATGACACTTCCTCATCGGGGAAATACGTTTTCAATGGCTCGTATTTTCCGTCCACTGGATTTTTAGCAAGATGATCGGCTAATTCTTGTCTTTTGACCGCCTTTTGAGTTACGTAAATGATATCGAACTCGCTTAACAGGATCTGCCATTTAGCTAGCCTGCCAGTGGGCATGGGCTTCTGAAAGATGTACTTGAGCGGGTCCATCCTTGATATGAGGTATGTTGTGTAGGCACAGAAATAATGCCTCAGCTTCTGTGCGACCCAGGTCAAAGCACAACAGGTGCACTCTAATAGAGAATACCAGGCCTCATACAGAGTAACCTTCTTGCTGAGGTAGTAAATTGCTTGCTCTTTCCTCTATGTTTCGTCATGTTGCCCAAGAACGTAACCGAAAGCTCCATCTAATACGGCCAGGTAGATTAATAGGGGTCTACCCGGCTCTAGGGGTACCAAGACTGGTGGTGTTGAGAGATACTCTTTGATTCTGTCGATGATTTTTTGACAATCCTCAGTCCATTTGGTGGCAGCATCCTTTCTTAGCATTTTGAAATTTGGTTCACAAATGACGGTAGACTGAGCTATGAACCGGCTGATATAATTGAGCCGTCCCAGGAAGCTCACAACATCCTTTTTGTTCTTTGGTGGCGACAATTCTTGGATGGCTTTGACCTTTGATGGATCTAGCTCTATTCCTCGACGACTGACAATGAACCCTAGCAGCTTGCCAGCAGGAACCCCGAACGCACACTTTGCGGGGTTAAGTTTCAGATTGTATTTCCTTAACCTGTTGAAGAACTTTCTCAAATCTTCCATGTGATCAGCAGCTTTCTTTGATTTGATGATGACGTCGTCCACATATACCTCGATCTCCTTGTGAATCATATCATGGAATATAGTAGTCATGGCTCTCATGTAAGTGGCCCCTGCATTCTTCAGACCGAATAGCATCATCTTGTAGCAATACACTCCCCATGGCATAATGAATGTCGTTTTCTCAGCATCTTCCTCGTCCATCCAGATCTGATGGTAACCAGCAAAACAATCGACAAAGGATTGCAGCTTGTGCTTGGCACAATTGTCAATTAAGATATGTATGTTTGGCAAGGGGAAGCCGTCTTTCGGTCTGGCCCGGTTAAGATCATGTAGTCGACGCAAACTCTGACCTTCCCATCTTTCTTTGGTACAGGCACAATGTTAGTTAACCATGTAAGATATTCGACCACTCGAAGAACCCCGACGTTGATCTGTTTGGTGACCTCTTCTTTGATTTTCAAGCTCATGTCTGGCTTGAACTTTCTGAGCTTTTGCTTCACTGGTGGACATGTTGGATTGGTTGTCATCTTGTGGGTTAGAATAGATGTACTGAGGCCAGTCATGTCATCATATGACCAGGTGAATATGTCCTCATATTCCTTTAAGAATTCCGTATATTCCTCCTTTTCTGACGGCGACAGATGAATGGTGATGCGTGTTTCTTTGACGATCTCTGCGTTTCCCAGGTTGACGACCTCATTCTCGTCCAAGTTAGACTTAGGTCTGTTCTCAAAGTACTCGACCTCCTTAATAATATCCTCATGTATATCATCCTCGTCTGACTCGGGATCCGTTTGTTGCGTTGCCTCGTTGCAGGTCACAGTCGTCGGTTCATCAAGATAAGTAATAGTAATGTTGTGTTAATAAAGTAATGGGGAGGAAAACAGTAACAAGTAAATATAAGATTTATAAAGAAACTGGAAATGCTTTGATAAATTAAATAATTGTTTGAACATAGGAGCTCTTTATTGCAAAAATTAAAAATGCGAAAAGGAAGAAAATTCTTTAAATAAATAAACTGTAAATAATGCTTGTTTTGTTAGCCTAGCTACCCCGAGGCTCGACGGGTTTTGGTTGTCCTGACGGACCAATTGTTGAGATATGATCCCTTGCTCACGATTTGTATGGAAGGGCCTTCATCCCCCTCATCTTCAAGAATGACACAGCAGTCCATGTCCTCATCATCCAGAAATAGATCCCTTATTGCCGCTAGTGCCTCTTCTTCGTCTGTGCCATATATGATGTCAGCTAGCTGGAAAGTTTGCTCTATGTGGGGTATTGGCTGCTCTAATGGGTAATAGGGGCCGCGCCATGGTGGCGACCAGTCCTTGAACTCCTTCCAAGTGTACTTGTACCCTAGACCAAAAGTAGTATCATGCTTCTTGAGTGTTATTGGCTTTGTTATTCCTTGGAGATTCTTACCGATCCCTTTACCCGGATCGTACCCTTATCAGTTCAATATGATTTCGGTCTTGCTGTCCCACCACTTGTCTTTGTCAATGGCATTAACACGTTCTACGTTGTGATATATTTCTCCACCCAACTTCCTCCTTCCATCGATGACCGAAAAGGTCTGGCGACCGTAAATATGGTTTCTACCATCGCCATGAATGATTACCTCTTGGTGATTCAATTCAAACTTCACAGCTTGGTGTAGGGTTGATGTCACGGCCCCAGCCACGTGGATCCAAGGTCGTCCCAACAGTAAGTTGTAGGATGCAGGCACATCTATCACTTGGAAATCTACATCGAACCAAGTTGGTCCCATTTGTAAGCATAAGGTGATTTCTCCCATGGTGGACCTATGTGAACCATTGAAGGCCTTTACGTTGATCTCTCGTTCCTTTATCTCATGTAGAATCTTGCCCAATCTCTTGAGTGTGACCAGCGGACAGATGTTGAGGCTGGAACCCCCATAAATAAGGATCCTTGTGATGAAATGATCCTCACATTGTGCAGTGATGTGTAGTGCTCTGTTATGCCCTAGCCCCTCGGCGGTAGCTCATCTTCATGGAAAGTGATCTTGTGACTCTTCAGTATCTGTCCCACCATGTTGGCCATTTCCCCACTGGTGATATTGTCTGTCACGTATGCTTCACTCAGCACCCTTAGCAAAGCACTCCTGTGAGTTTCAGAGTTTTGTAACAGGGAGAGGATGGATATCTGAGCTGGCGTTTTGTTCAACAGGTCGAGGATTGAGTATTCCTTGGCTTGTATCTTTCTCCACTGATCGTCTGAACATGTTTCAATGATGGGGGGACGGTTGTTGTCTCGCTTGCTAGACTCGGCCAAATGTTCAGGGGTATAAACTATGTCAGTTCTCGTCATACCCTGTGTAGCGATGGCTTCTTCAGACTTGCCTTTACCCTTCCTCCTTGCTTCGGCGGTATAGTCCCACGGAATGGCGTCTGAGTAAAAGGGTGTCGTTGTTGACATTGCCACTGGAATAGGTGTGGTAATTCTTATTCCTGTCGGAGTACATGTTATAGATGGTCGGACTGCAACTTCGAGATGTCGTACAAACTCGACTTCGATCGGCACTGGGTCCTTTTCCTTTGCAGGTGGTCGCGATTCAAACTCAAGTGGAATGGACATGTTTACCTCAGCTTCCTCAGATAGCTACATCTGGACCACGATTGGATTAAGAGTAATTGCAGGCTTCTTCGTATCACCCTCTACAATCAGCCCAATTGATCCCTCGGGATCTCAGTCATCATCAACCTCAATCATGTGGACACCACCCTTATGTTCAGGCAGCGGATTATTGCAAACATTAGGAGCAGGGTCCTTGGCTACAATGATCTTGTTAGTATCTTGTCTTTCAAGGAACGGCATTCCTCGATGGTGTGTCCCTTCATGCCGGAGTGGTAAGCACAGGTTTTGTTTGGGTTGACCCATTGAGATGGGTTCTCAGGGACGACAGCGAGAATGGGTGTGACATAACCGGCGGCTTTAAGCTTTTTGTATAATTGGTCAATGGGTTCAGCTATGGTAGAATACTGTTTTGTTGGACGACGGTCGAAGTTTGGGCGAGGTCTCGGGAAGTTTTGGCGATTAGGTGGTGATTGATAGTGAGAAGGTTGGGAATTGTAAGCATTATAGACGGGAGCTGGTTGTGAGTATCTTGGCGAGGTAGGCTGATATGTGGATGGTGGAGTTTGGTAGGTGGGTGAGGGTGTTTGGTATTAAGGTGAGGGTGCTTGGTAGCGGAGCTGGTTGGTATGTGAAGGAAGGTGCGGGGTATACTTGGTATTTGGGAGGGGACTTGGCTTGTTGTGCCACCATCACGGCTCATACATCCCTCTTCTTGGACACACCACCGGATTGCAGGGCTTTATTTGTAGCCTATAAGGCTTCAAAATTAGTAACCATATCGTTTTTTATGCCTTCCTCGATTCGCTCTCCCAGCTTGATGATATCAGAAAACTTGTGCCCCTCAACCATCATCAGCCACTCATAATACTGAGGATCCTGATCGCGTACAAAGAATTTCTTCATTTGTTCCTCTTCTAAGGCCGGTCTGACCTTGGCAGCCTCTGACCTCCAACGAGTAGCATACTCGCGAAAAGTCTCTGTTTGTTTCTTCTTAAAGTTCTAGATGTAGAACACATCCGGTGTATTCTCCGTGTTGAATATGAATCAATCCATGAAGTCTGTAGCCATGTTCACCCAATTGATCCATTTCTTTGGATCCTGGTTGATGTACCAGGATAGTGCATCACCATTCAAAATCCTCATGAAGAGTTTCATGCGGATCCTTTCATCTTTCCCCACGCCGACCAATTTGTCGCAGTAAGTCCTCAGATGGACTCTTGGGTCACCAATACCGTCAAACATGTCGAACTTAGGAGGTTTGTACCCCTCGGGCAGTTCAACATCGGGTTGTATGCAAAGATCCTCATAGTTCAATCCCTCAACCCCTTTAACTCCTTCGACGCCCTGAACTCGGTTGGTCAATTACTTGAGTTCCTCGGCTAGATTCCTGATGAGCTTATCCTTCTCGTCGGACTCATGGGTATGCGGTGTTGAATGAGCTACGGTTTCCACATAAATGGGGTTGTCGTAAGCCTGGAAGTGGTCTCTCGTCTGATCCTGGAGAGGCGGAGTGTTGTAGTGACATGTGTTGCGTGGTGCTGGTGGAACGGGATCTTTGGGGTGATTGGGTTGCTTGGGGATGTTTTGTGGTAAAGTGGGGATCATAGTATTTGGGAAGTGAACGTCTGGGACGTTGAGGGAGAATTATAAGTGGGCCAAATTCTTGACTTGGTCAAGTTCCTCTTGGAACTTTAGCAGCTTCTTCTCTAGTGGAGACATACCCTCGTGCAGAACCTGAATACCCTGACCATTAGTGATCTCAACTTGTTCATCCCTGTTGTCTTTTCTAGTACCGCTTGCATCTGCCATCTTTGTTTTACCCTTGCTTTTTCATTTGGGAGGACTGGGAGGAGGAGTAGGAGGAGGGCCCTTTGATCTTGTGCAATAAGCTGTTGATGCCAGAGTGCACGAACTAACCTTTGGGGAAGGGGAATAACTAACAAAAAGGTAGTGAAGTTAGTGAAGAATATAGAGATAATTTAAACACGTAATGCAAAAATGTAAAACGCATCCTAAGTTGGGGAACCTCTTTATGCCCGAGGTAGGCCTAACGACAAATTAATTTGGAGAACTTAAATACCAAATGCCTCATTTTATTGATTATAAAAATAGACAAATCCAACTTGACTCTAAAAATATGAAAATATAAAATGTCACTAATGGCCAGTGGACTTATTACATCAAAAGCAAAGTAAAGACAAATCCTATCTATTTGGTCCCAGAAGGACCTTCCCCAGACTCGGCACCTCTACTTGCCTTGATCAACATTCCCATCTCGCGGAGTCCCAGCAGTAAGTAGGTCTTGGCTAGAATTTCCGCTTCAGTTCCCTCGGTCTTTTGACAAGTCTCGATCCTCCTAAGGACCTTTTCCTCCAAGTCAACTATGCCTCGTTTTAAGTGTGCTAGCCTCTGGGTGGAAGTGATGGCCATGTCCTTCCATTCCTCGATCAGCTTCTTGTTGGCTATGTGGATTTTGTGATGATCTTCTTCACAGTCACGGAGCCTTTTGTGAAGCTGGTTGAGCCTAGTTGTTGCCTCAGCTTTCTCATCTATGACCCTATGTCCTCGAGTGAACCCTGGCTCAATACTTCCTCCTCAGTTATCTTCCAACCATCCTAGATAGTAAGGAGAGCAACCAGCGTGATACCTGTCGGGCTCGATAGTATCCTTCTCCAACCGTATCCTGCAGTGCCACAATTGCTGAGCTTGACACTTGTGAGGGTTGTCATCATTTTGGAAGTCCGCCCTGAGATGACTCATTTTCTCGACCCTTGGGACGACTAGCTTCCTCCCTACCTGCCTCATGACGCGAATCGAGACGTAAGGGTATGTCCTTCTAAGACCAATCAATATCAGGAACGGAGTGTCTCTAGTCCGAATGATGAATTCGTCGGTCGGGAACCACTCGAACATCCATTGGATCTGATCCTCGGTCAGATTTTCCAATAACGCAATCCATCCATCGCCATTCTCTGGCTGTGAAAACATGTCGGGGATGTAGTTCATACGCTTTGGATGATGGAAAGCAATATGATCATCCCAAACTCTCCTATGTATGTCTTGACGGTAGTCACCCCTTTGCAAATGCTCGGTGAGCCAAAGCTGAAGTAGCAAGTTGCAATCCTCAAAATGTTTCGCTCCTCGTTGACAGTTCTCCAAAGCTCGGTATATGTCAGCAACAATCATAGGTACAATGCTAAAATCTTGTCCGTCGATCCCTTCCATCAGGGTCTTGGTGGCCATAGCCAATGTTGTGTGGATTCTCCCCTTCTTTGTTGGGAAGACCATCAATCCCAAAAAGCAGAATATGAAGACGAATACCCGGAGGTGAATGTGTCCTAGAGAGGTGAGGGCGAACTCTTCCTGGTATGTGCGGTAAGACTGACTACGGCCATACCTCTCGTACAAATAGTCAAAGGGGATGTACGAGTCTTCCAAGCAGACTAAATCCGGATTCTTCTTGAGTCCCATCATCTTGAGAAAACCCCGGCATGTTCGGTTTTCAGGTATCAATAACCCTTGAGACTCCCAAGGCAAACCAGCTAAACCACATATCTCCTCTAGCAGCGGTGTCATCTCATTGTTCCCAAATCAAAAAATCGACCGATCACAGTCCCAGAATAAAGTGGCAGCCTCTATCACCATGTTATTAGGCTGAATGTCCAAGAGAGAGGGATGTGTTTTCTGACTGTTGTTTTGTCGCTTGAGTGCAAGTCTTCCCACCAATTTAGAAGTTTTGGGTGGATGTTGGTGACCATGCCGAATCTGGGGACCTCGTGCCTCATCTCTGCAAAGTAAACAGGTTAGGCTCTTACCCCCACCGGACTCGACTATTTAACATCAATAATTAGCATGAGCATTGAAGTTCTCCAAATAAATGCACAGAACGTGAATGCGTCCTTTTGGGTTCCAGGGACACCCAATGGACTAAGGCTATCCTAAAGGCCATTGTACGGACGACATGTTAGCCTGGCTACGTTTGACCATGATGCATGCAAAATACAATAGAGTAAGGTTTCTATTAGGGTTTTAGACTGGTACCCTTGAGCGGATAACTCAAGGGGGAAAGGCACAGAACTGTCGACTGCACCGCTGATCGACTAGTTTTACCCCAAATACGCCTTTCCAAATTTAGGGGGTGATAATATTGGAATACCGCAACCACTCATTGTAAATGTTGCTATAGGATTTGTTTGGCACGAGTGGAATATGAATGCGGAGAATGATATACAATAATAAGCATTAAAACAGATAGGCATGTATTTTCACGTTTAAGGAAAACGGTAAAGAAAGGAAATACAACAGTTATAATGGAAAGCGGTTACAAAGAAAACACGAAGATATGTTAGTTACGTTCGGGAGAAATAAATATTTGTAAAAAGTAAGCAGTTAATAGCATATAACGGGGAAAGGCGTAAGCATTTAAAGGTCCAAATTCACAAAGCAAATTGTGATGGTATAAGCCTAGGGAGATTACCCAGCAAAGTCGCCATGTTGTCGCGCCCCTTTGTTTTTCTATCGCACGGGTTAGGTACAGAGAGATCGGGTTTATGACATTTTGGACGACTCCTTAAAAGAAAGGGTTTAAGGAAGAGTTGCCACCTAACGATTTTTATGGTGCGTTAGGGCACCTAGAGTTGATAACTCATGAACTAGTTTGCGTTACCAGAGATTGGGTATGGGCTTGAAATTATCCCAAGGGAAAGGTGTTAGGCACCCCTCAAGATCCACAACTGTGGGTCCCAGCCAATAATTTTTTATGAATTTGGACGGTGAACAAGTAACAAGTAAGGTTCATATAAGAGGGGATTTCAAACAAGCATGAAAAAATATTTAAAGGTTTTGGAGAAAGCATTAGGATAAAAATTTGAAAAGAACTGTCCTAGGTTTAAAGTAATACGGATCACTTCAATGCAATACCCGGTATGTCACACCTCGGAGAGGCGGCTACACGTGGTATTAGTGCACCGACCATCATATACGTATTCTACCCTTCCCACTCCGTAAAGGTTATTTAAAATGTGTGTGTTGGTTACGAATACTTATTGCGTGCCATTACTCGTCCCATTCTATAAGTCTTGGAGGGTGTTTAGGACTACTAATCCTACAAGGTGAGTACTAGGCTGGACCCCTAAGTTTAAAGGATAAAATACTAGGTGACATGCATAACAAGTAGGACCTCACATATAAAGGGACACATAGAGGGGCAAATAAAGGCTCATAAATCCCTCCACAGATAAACGTACAATTGGCACGTCTCAAACACACTTAGAGTCTTAGAGATGGAGTTTTAAAAACTGGGGTTTAGAGGTAAATCAGTAAGTTGCAAAATAATCTGCTTTGGAAAAAGACTTAGCGATGTGGTAGACAATTCAACTTAAATTGAGTAATTCAGAAAATGGTTGATTTTCAGAAATGCGGTTGCTTATAGACAACGGTAAGATTTAGAAAATATACAGGGATTTAAAGTTTCCAGAAAATACAGATGAAATCATTAAAGCATGGTTTGCAGTGATATAGTGATTTTAAAAGAGAAGTGACTAAAAATGCAGTAGCTTAATAGAGAGTAGTAGTTAAAAAGAGAATTATAGTAAAAGAGTGATAAAATTGTATCAAAAAATAGCAGGTTAACAGAGCGAGGACTCAGAATGGCACGATTAAAGTAGAGTGAAGTAGCTTTACAACACAGCAGTTTGAAAACACAATAGTGCAAGAACATAATTGATTTGATTTTAATACGCGTTAGGCCTAAAGTTTGCCTATGCGTCGTATATATTGTCTAACTATCTCAAAGAGTGAACATGCATATTTGGATTCTGATTTTTAAAGGATATATTTGCAGAAAATGTTTCAAGTAGGCTAACCGTATTTTATTAGATTAAGCATGCTAATTAGGCGTTCAACAACTGTAATTCGAAAAAATAAGAAGGTCCTAAGGGTAGGATATCTAATGCACACATGAGTACCCCCTAAAACATGGATTCTAGATGCCATGAACATGAAGAATGAAGTGGTAATGTTTTATAACAGTTTATTTGCTGGTTATGATTATTACTGTGATCATGGTTTACGAGATAAATATAATAGACATGCTGAAATTGAAGAACCTAAGGCAGGATTTCTAATGAGATGCATGTCCTAGGCAGGTTATCTATTGCACAAGTAGGTAAAATAAAAGCTTATAAGCATGTTGTCTACCAACGACTAAACTAAGTATGCATAACCCCCCATATTCACTATCCAGCCCCAATCATTCGTTTACAAATTATTACAAACCAATAACAAATAAATTACAGTAATGAAAAAGGGAAATAAGAAGTTATTCTATAGGGAGCCTTCAGTCAGGCCCAATCTCCCAGCCTTACTTCTTTCGAGTCTCACATCCTTCATGGCCTGGGTGCGGCAAAGCTCCCTAGGGCCCTCATTGGGTCCCTGGCCAATACCAGCACCCAAGCAAGTTGCCAAAATTTGAACAAGCTGCAGTGTGGAATTACCATCCTTGTGTGTCGAAGTTCAATGAGTACTTAAAGGTACTCAAGGCAATGCTCACACGAAAGGGGTAGGAATTAATTTCTAAGAGTAATGTGAAGTGCAGGAAGGAGTGGTTTAAGAAAAGAGTTTTCAAAACTGGAGATTTGTTTTTCAAAAGACTAACTTAAAGACAATCAAAAACCTTAGACAAAGGTTCAACAATATAGAGTTGCACACAGGGACTATGGGGTAGAGAGGGCAAATAGATCACATAATACTATAGAGATACAGAGACTTACTAGGCATGAATACACGAAATCACAGAGATTCAGGGGACCAAGAAATGGTCAAGTTTAGACATAATAGCAGGCAGTAGCAGAATACATGTATAACAGGTGAGATTTAGGCAAATAACAGTCATGTAAGCCTGTAAGTCAAGCATTAACAGATAAGAAGTTCAGGGGACAGGGGAGTACATGATACAAAAATAAAGATGGTCTAACAGATGTATACAAGAATAAGTAAAGCTCATAACAAGTACTGACTTAATCATAAACATGTAAAGAGGTGAGCATGGCAAGTATCAACAGGAAAAACAGGGCATCAATTGCAGGTAAAACAGTAGAAGCATAGGTAGAAAACAACTAGGAATATAACATACTGACATAGTAATAACCACATTGGTTTGGAGACTTTTGAAGTTAAGTCAGGACATACCAGATTATAAAAGAGTACAGCAGGAATGCGAGAGCAAAGAATAAGCACAATAGTAGCCTCGGATTATAGTCGGCTACTAATGGACAAGAGCAGTGAGCAGCAGTATAGCAATGGGAGAAAGAGAGAAAGAGCACAAGAGAGAATAGTATTGAGAGTTTTCACTGATGTCTGTTCTAATGAAAGAGCAGGGTATTTATAGTTGGAAAAGCAATGTAGTAAAATAAGGTAAAAATCAAGTTTAGTAATAATTAAGGAATTTTGAAATCAATCAGT
>ML245282.1:61822-91835 GCA_005239495.1 Nicotiana undulata
GGAGTCACTTTACACGGTCAAAAGCAGGTAAATAAGGAAAGATTGGTAACATAACAAGCACATAGTAGGGATTTGGGGCAGGTACATGAGGTTTGATTAGAGTAGTAGTCAAACGGTAAAATCAGTCATGAAATAAAGCAAGAGAAATAGTTAATAGTGTAAAGATTATCACAAGAAATCAATCACAGGAAATTAGGGATTCAAAACACGAATAAACATATAAGCAGAGTGTAAGCAAACAGAACCAAGTCGGACCCCTAATACAACAGTATTAGGGTAAAAATCAGAAGATACTTTAATCAATCGAAGCATACTCATGAGAACACATCAAACATAATAGGAAGAGCAACATATTATCGAGAAATAAATCACGAATTTAGGATTTTTAGCAGAATCAAAAAACAAGGTAAAAAACTCTCAAACAATCGTTCAAACATAAGGAGAACCATAAGATAATACTAAGAAATCAGGAAGAAAATCGTTTAAAAGGGGTTTTAAGAACCTTAGTTCTTAAAGAATGCAAAATCGTTTGAAAAATATCAGGTTTTTTAAGAATAGTAGGTGAAAACCTCAAGATAAACATAGATCTATTACAGATCTTAAAAGAAATCGAAGTGTCAGAGCTAGGGTTTCAAAGAGAGAACCCGGAGATGAAGGCAACGGCCTAGAAACCCAAGGGCCTAGGCAAGAAAAAATAGAAAGATCTTACTCGGACCAGCCATGAAGGTCTGAAGCAAACAAAAATGAGCCAAGGTGAGAGTACACTGGTCATGGACTTTTGAGGGCCGGTCACAGGAGATCCATGAGAGACGAGAGGATGGAGCTTCAAGGTTTCCGGCAAGAGGAGTGGCCGGAGAAGACGAGGGCCATCGCAGAAGGAGAAGCCCAAGAGGCTTCTAGAGAGAACCAGAGGTTACAGAGAGATAGAGAGAGAAAGGGTCTCGAGAGAATGAGAGACGGGGAGGGGTAGTATCAGGGGTTAATTATGGTAATGAATCATCTGGGTCGTTGATTCAAATTGATCTACGGCTCAGATCAATCACAGGGTTGGGCCGGGTATAAATTAGGATTTGGGCTGAGGTGAATTTGGGTTATGGGTTTGGGTAAATTGGGTTAAGGATCAGATGGGTTGGGTTAAAAATGTGGCTAGATATTAAATAAAAGTGGCTAATTATTAAATACCCATAAAAATAGATTACTAATTAGTAAAAAATAGCTAATAATTGTATAAAAGTGAAATTGAGTTTAAATAGGTAAAAATTACATTAATTAACTAATATTAAGTATGAAAAATGCATAAGTTTCTAATTAAAATAATACAAAATGTTCAATTGGGCTATAATTGTAAAATTACTGTAATTAAAATTAAATGAGACACAATTGGCTAATTTGTGATATAATTGAATCCTAATGGACAAAAGATGATTTGAAGTAATATACTGAGCTGGGAAACATTTTGAAATTATTTATAACATAGTTTATGAATAATCATTCAAGCATGAAATATTAAACAAACAGAAAAATCATTTAATAAAAAATATGGAAAAATAGGAAAAAATACTCATTATTACAAAGAGTAACTTTTGAAAGCTTATATGCAAGTTTAAAAATAATTTGAGGAAAAATTGGGTATCAACACCCCCACACCTTGCTCACTTTGATCATTGTTGCCTTGTATTTGTTGGCCACGTTGTCTTCGCCTGTTGACCATTAGATTGACCCCTTCCATTGCATGTACTTGTTTTGGTCCTTGGATTTGTTGAAGCTGTGCTTTGTCAAGTTGGTTCATAGTTGTTATCTCAGCAATGGCTTGTCCATGGTCTTGAAGTTCTTTGTGAAGATTAATCACACTCGGGTCACCTTGAGGCACATTAGCCCGACTTTACCATGCTGACAAAGTGTCAGCCATTTCATCAAGAATGTCACATTCCTCATCATAAGACAGCTTCATAAAATTCCCCCCCCCAGCTAACTGGTTCACCACACATTGGTTGGTCGTTTTTATACCCCGATAAAATGTTTGTTGGATCATAGCTTTCGTCATGTCATTATTGGGGCATTCCTTGACCATCGATCTATATCTCTCCCAAATATCATGAAGGGGCTTATTTGGTTCCTGTTTGAATGCTAAGATTTCATCCCTAAAAATTGCCATATGCCCGGGTGAGAAAAACTTGGCAATAAACTTGTTCTCCAAATCATCCCACGTAGTGATGGGATGATTGGGGAGTTGTTCAAGCCAGTCCAATGCTTTCCCTCTAAGAGAAAAAGGGAATAGTCTGATCCTAAATGCATCCTCCGACACGTTTGTCTGCTTACTACCCCAACATGTATCCACGAATCCCTTAAGGTGTTTATAAGCATTCTGATGGGGAGCACTTGTGAAATATCATCGCTGCTCCAATAAAGTCAACATGACATTTGTAATTTGGAAATTGCTTGCCCGGATTCGGGGTGGGACAATAGCACTAGCATATCCTTCATTTGGAAGCACCAGGGGAACTGCTCGTGGGGGAGGAGGGGGAGGGTCTGGAATATTTTCACTGGCCTGGCGACCTCGTCTATTAGCTTGAGGTACTAGATGCACCTCATCATCTTATCTTCTACCTCCTCCCCCGGTATAACATTGCCAAGAGGATCAGCTTTTTGTACCTACAGCGATTGAACACACAAATTAGTAATATAGAAGGAAAGAAAAACAATATACATAGCTAATCAGATAGATAGCCAAAACCGTTTAACTCCCTGGCAACGGCGCAAAAATGTGATCGGCTCCTACCTACACCACTATAGAATGGCAAGGTGGGGTCGATGTAGCGTTTACCCGATAGGATCGGGATAGAAATCCACAGGGAGTTTGAATATTGGAGTTGGGTTCCTATCCGACTTAGTTATGTATCTTGTCTTTAATTTCACTCTTAGTCATAAATTGGTTTGATTCTACACTAATTGTATTGCTAACTATTACTAAGAATAAGCTAAGTATTATATTTTTTGTCAGGGTTTTCTCAATTTCTAAAGGACACTAGGGAAGCGACTTACACCTAGGCAAGTATATAACTGGATCTAGAAATTAGGGCAAACTTGTTGTATATGGGATAATGATATAACCTCACACTAAATTACTCACCCTATACCTCTCGGTAGTTTGGGTGGCTTCGCACGAATTGGCTTTCTCAAGCCTAATTGGGTGTTTCAATAGTGCAAGTGAAATTGGCTCAAGTCGGGCATTACTATCTCTAGGTTCTACCCTTTAATTCGGGCTATCAATCTCTTGAATTCACCCCAATTCCTTATTAGCCTATTCTACCTTGACTTGGGTCATCTTTCTCAAAAATAACCCTAGTCAAAAAGGCATGAATCAATGTTTGCAACCACTAATTCAGTAGATAAAGCATGAAACAAGCTAAATACCACTAACCCAATAACAAGGAAGCCCTAAAACTAAAGACCCATTAGATACCCACACTAGGAACCCTAGATAATTGGTCTAGCTACTCATAATCAAGGTAGAAATCAGAAGAGTAGATGCAATTATAGCCATAAATGCTAAATACAAAGATAAAATCTAAGATTATGAGCTAAATCAACTCTAAAATTACTCAAAAGGGAAAAAGGCTTCTATTCACGAGCTCTACAAAACATAAGATGACCTAAAAATGTAAAAGAGAACTATTTATGCACAGCCACAATTACTGGACAAAAATTCCCCTATGGAGGTTCCGCTGTCAGCGGAAAAACAGGCGCCCCAGCGCATTGACTTACGCGATCGCGCAATTATGAGTGCGGGCCTTGCTTCTTCAAAGTTGGACTTCATGGAACTTCTGTGAACCTTGTTTCCGCTCCCAGCGGAAAATGGATCGCCTCTGCAGTAGGAATAGCGCGGCCGCGCAAATTGAGCGCTGACCGCATTCTTGTGCTTGGTCCAAATTGCTAACTCTCTGAACCTTAATTTCCGCTCTCAGCGGATTTTCCGTCGCTGCCGCGCCAATGGCTTCGCGGCCGCTCTTTTGTGTCGCTGTCAACGGTCCCAATTAAGTCCAAATCCATCTCTCTGAATCTACTTCCGGGATGGCCCTCATTATTATGCCTCAATGGTAAGGCTTACGCTGCAGTGCAAAAGTGGCGCTGTCAATGCTTCTGTTGAGATCATGGCTTGTGCAAGTTTGGCTCCTTTTTAAGTTTGTTTTGGCCTCTTTGCCTCATTTTTATCCAAACTTGCAAGTAAGCACCTTGAGTTAGTTTTCGGGAATACCTTAATGCATTCTTGCCCCAAAACCTAAGAAAAAGAGAGTAAATAGTAGGTCAAAATCCCTAGTTATCAGTCATTTTTTGAAATTTTCATATCCGGACCCATTTTGATAAATAAGCTTTGGGGATTCATTAACTATAGAGAGAGGTAAGAGCAGTTTAGAGAGGGAATGAGTAATCTAACATCCCAGTCACCATATCTTGCACAAATTCTCAAGAATCAAGGAAGCTAATCTCTAGCTGACTATCCTTTCGGGTAAGTCCTACTTCTAAGATTTCATATATGAGATTATGAGTTTAAAAATATATTGTGTGGTTAGAAATAGGCCATGCATGTGAAACTAAGCTATAGTATGTGGGATTAATGAACTATTTTGGGTAGTTCTTGTTGAAATTGGTTGAGGGAAGAAGAAATTTCCATTGTAGGACCTTGTAGTCTATTTCGCATGATTAGGTGTTTGACGAAATTCCTAAGAGAGTTACACCATGGGAAATCTTTCTAAATTATTAATCGATTTTCGCTATCTCCTTATAGATTATTATTGCTAGAGTTGTTGGTATGTTGTAGTAACTTAAAGAAAGCTCAACCAGGTATGTTGGCTAAATTCCATCTCTCAAAATGGAATTTCGTAATGTTTTCCGCAAGTTTAAGTATAATCGGCTCAAAATTTCTAATTTCTACATTTCTAGTCATCCCGTATGAACTTCTAAACTTGATTATTTCTAATGAGCTTGTGACGAAAGATTGATGTTTAAAGTATGGTTGTTTATTAAAATAGTATGTCTTTGAGTCGTATTCTAAATGAAAACTAGTATACCAATTGGGTGAGGAAAACTCGATACGCTCAATACTCCTATTTGTTCCTACTTGTACTAAATGACTTAATTGAATATGTCTCGTTGATGATAATCTATAAAGAGTAATTCAAGGACAATTGATGTACTGCTTGTTTGTGACTTTGATGTGTGCCTCTATTGTTGGTCCTTTGTGCTTAAAGTCCCATTATTAACGCACTATGATTTCTAGAATATTCTATATGTTGGAATTTGGTGGTGATCCTTGAAATTAAATGAAGTGAAAATATTGAATATAAACAATAATGCGTCCATAGTACCTTGAATAATGACACTTGTGAAAGGCCTAGAGAGCCATGGAAATATTGCTATTATGAGAGGTTGAAAATGTTAATAAAAGATTTGAACAATGTGAAATAGTCTAAGATGAATACATTACTGTATATGTATATGGGTTACCTTTGTGTGAAAATCCATAAAATAATATTCTTCTTAGGAGATCCATAGTCACCGAGGAAGGGTAGGTTGAAGTAACCTAACCCCGAAACTACATGTGTCGATGTAGGGTGCATTGTGGAAATTATTCCCCTTAGCTGGGACGAGACTGGTATGATGAAATTATTCCCCTTTATTGGGATGAGATTGTTGGTAAATTTGGATACATCAAACCACACGGCACTATGGTGAGACGTCTTAGTCGATCGGGTCGTGATCGGACGTTGTGCCGCACACATGGTGGTAATTCGTGTTGGAAATTGTGATACAAACTATTATTGTGGTTACACCTTCAAATAAGGTGTCTTAGTCGATCGGGCCAAGATCGGACTCTGTACCAAGAGTATGGTGGCATTGTGAACAGTGATATCGTGACTTGTGGTATTATCGATACTAAAGATCTCCCCAAACTAAAATATGTAACACTTTCGTATTTTGAAAATTTAATATGTTTCAATTGCACATTTGGATATAATTGATTGTAATTTGCTGTTTCTATGGCTTTCCTTTTCTTGTATGGTTATTCTATTTTAAAAGATGACTTTTAGATTTACATACTAGTACTATTCGACAGTACTAACGTCCCTTTTGCCAGGGGCGCTGCATCTTTAATGGATGCAGGTCCACAGTACGCGGCAGCGATCAGCAATAGCGGTATGTTCCTTCCAGCTAACTTCGTGATCCCCACTTCATTTCGGGGTCCCGTCATTTGTTTATCGTGTACTTTTCATTTGAGGTATAGCTGGAGCCTTGTTGCCGGCATTTCCATATTTCTCTTCAATTGTACTTAGAGGCTCCGTAGACAGGTTTTGGGTGGTGTCTGGTATTGGAAATTGAATTAGAAATGTTGATATTTGGCAAATATGTTTTTTATATATAATAATTGTAACAATTTTGTTATTATGGTTGAAACTGCTAATGGAAACAAAAATGGAAATTGTCAATGTAATATTTATAAAGTAGGATTAATGGGGTCCATCCCCTCTTTATTCATAAATTAGTTTGGGTAGAATGAAACCTAACATGCTTGCTCAGTCGGGTTCACTCGGTTGAGCGCCGGTCACGCCCCTCAATTTTTGGGCGTGACAGCACTAGTCCATAAATAAGAGGTATTATAGCTTGGACCGTATTTTACCCCAAATTGCAGAACTTCGACGAAACTCATTTTCTTCTATTTTCTTACCTTCTCTCCTTCATGAATTTACTCGTCACGTGTTTGAAATAACATAATGCTTATAATCTCAAGAAAATCCCATCCTCGAGTCTACGTCATTTAACTGAAGACGAAACTTCAACGTACGAAAAACGCGAGATGTAATGTCCTTCCCCGCTTAGAAACATTCATCCTCGAATTTTTACTCTTGGATACTTCAGGAAAAAATTTCTAGAGTCTCCTCCGTACACTAGACTAAAACTAACCTGCACGCAACCAAAAAACATACTATACATGCCACACATGGACAATGTCTATAAATAGCAACATTTGGCCTCACACAGCTGTCTATTATAAATTCTGAAAGTCAAAAATAAGAGCTTACCTGATGACCTACCGGCCTGAATGGAGTTGTGCTTAGGTATCCCACCTCGAGCCATATCTTCAGTTTGAAATAAGTGGGGGTATTTAGACTTCATTTCTTCCTCCGCTTCCCACGTCATCTCTTCCACATTCTTGCTTCTCCATAAAGCCTCTACGGAGGCTATTTCCTTATTCTGTAGCTTGCGGATTTGTCGGTCTAGGATGGAAACCGTAATGTCCTCGTATGACAAGTACTCTATAATTTGTACATCATTCGTGGGCACCACTCGGGTAGGATCGCCAATGCACTTCCATACCATTGATACGTGAAAAACCGGATGGACAAACTCTAATTCTGAGGGTAATTCTAACTCATATGCTACTTGGACCACTCTTCGAATGATCCTATAAGGCCCAATATACCGTGGGCTAAGCTTGCCTTTCTAGCCAAACCTCATCACGCCCTTCATAGGTGACACCTTTAAGAATACCCAGTCATTAACTCTGAACTCTAAGTCTCATCGTCACACGTCAGAATATGACTTCTGGCGACTCTGAGCTATCAACAATCTCTCCTAGATAAGTTTTACTTTCTCTACGGCCTACTGAACTAGGTCTGGCTCATGTAACCCAGATTCTCCAACATCAAACCACCCTATAGGAGATCTGTACTTACGCCCATACAAAGCCTTGTACGGAGCCATCTGGATACTGGAGTGGTAACTATTATTATATGCAAACTCGATAAGAGGTAGATGTTCATCCCAACTTCTTTTACAATCCAACATACATGCTCGTAACATATCCTCGAGCGTCTAAATTGTGCTCTCGGCTTGTCCATAAGTCTATGGATGAAAAGCTATTTTGAGATTCACCTGAGTCTCGAGATCTCTCTGAAATGACCTCCAAAAATGTGTTGTAAACTGGGCCCCACGGTCTGATATAATAGATATTGGTATTCCGTGTAGCCGCACTATCTCCTTAATATATAACTTTGGATAATCTTCCATTGTGTATGTAGGATCTGGCCGGTAGGAAATGAGCTTATTTCGTGAGCCTATCGATTATCACCCATATGGAATCGAACTTACAATGAGAACGAGGTAAACCCGTGACAAAGTCCATGTTTATCGCCTCCTATTTCCACGTCGGGATCTCTATAGTATGCATTAGCCCTCCTGGCTTCTGGTTCTCTACCTTCATCTGCTGGCAACTAGGACAATAAGTGACAAACTCAGCGATGTTCTTCTTCGTATCGATCCACCAGTACACATCCTTAATATCATGGTATATCTTCGTCGACCCAGGATGAATGGAGTACCACGAATAATGTGCCTCTGACATAATCTTGTCTCGTAGCCCTGCCACATCTGGAACACACAAATGATCTCTCTATCTAAGAACCCCATCTCCCTTGAGCTCTAACAACGGCTTCTTCTGCTGCGGAATTTTCTCTCCCAACTCGACCAACTCCGGGTCCTCGTACTCCCTCTCCTTTACCTCAGCTATGAGAGATGATTTTGCAGTATTTTGGAGTACAACTCCACCATTTCCAGAGTCTACTAGTTGAACCCCCAAATAAATCAATTGATGAATCTCTCTAGTTAATTGTCTTTTCTCGGCCTCTACATGTGCTAAGCTACCCATAGATCGGCGACTTAAGGCATCTGCTACAACAATAGTTTTGCCTGGATGGTAGAGAATGTTAACATCGTGATCATTCAATAACTCAAGACATCGCCTATGTCGCAAATTCAACTCTTTTTGCTTAAGTATATATTGCAGGCTGTTATGATCTGTGAATACATAAACATGAACAACATATAAATAATGTCGACATATCTTAAGTGCATGGACCACCGCAGCTAACTCGAGGTCGTGGGTCGGATAATTTCGTTCGTGCTTCCTTAACTGCCTTGAAGCATACGCAATTACTTTCCCATGTTGCATCAGGATACATCCTAACCCGACACCTGAGGCATCAAAATACATAGCATAACCACCTGGACCCTCTGGAAGTGCTAGAACTGGCGCTGAGGTCAACCTGTTCTTCAGCTCCTGGAAACTCTTCTCGCAAGCCTCTGTCCACTGAGACTTAGCTGCTTTCTCTGTCAACTTCGTTAATGATGTCTAAAGGGAAGAAAACCCTCTACGAACCTCTCGTAGTATCCTGCTAAGCCTAGAAAGCTACGAACCTCTGTCGGAGTGGTAGGTCTAGTCTAGGATTTCACAACCTCAATCTTCTGAGTGTCTACTTTTATACCTCCATCGGATACAATGTGCCCCAGGAATGCTACAGACTTCAACCAAAACTCACATTTAGAAAACTTAGCATACAATTACTATCACGGGGGGTTTGGAGTATCGCTCGCAGGTGGTCTATATACTCATCCTCTGAACGTAAATAAACCAGAATATCATCAATAAAGACTATCACAAACAGATCTAAAAATGGTCGGAATAGGCTATTCATCAAGTCCATAAATATGACAGGTGATTTCGTCAACTCGAAGGACATGACAAGGAATTCGAAGTAGCCATATCGGGTCCTGAAGGCTGTCTTGGGAATATCTTTCTCCCGAACTCTGACATGGTGTCTATCTCCGTGCAACTTATCAAACAAGTCATCTATCTTTGGAGGTGTATACTTATTCTTAATAGTTACCTTGTTCAGTTGCCTATAATCGATACACATCCTCAGCGAACCGTCTTTCTTCCATACAAACAGTATCGGTGCACCCCAAGGTGAGTAACTAGGCCTGATGAAACCTTTTCTCCAGCAAATCTTTTAACTTCTCCTTCAACTCCTTCAATTCGGCAGGTGCCATTCTATACGGAGGGATGGATATTAGTTGAGTTCCCGGAAGCAAATCGATGCCAAAATCAATCTCTCGCTCTGAAGGAATACCTGGAAGTTCATCTTGGAATACATCTGCGTACTCTTTGACAACTAGAATAGGCTGAAGTGTAGGTATCTCAGCATATGCATCTGTAACTCGCACAATATAATAAATGCACCCTTTGGCGATCATCTTCCTTGCCTTCAGATAAGAAATAAACCTACCTCTGGGTGTCGCTGTATTACCTACCCATTAAGGACTGGCTCACCCAGAAAATGAAATCTAGCTATCTTTTCTCGTCAATCAACTGTGGAATAGAAAGTTGCCAACCAGTCCATGCCCATGATAGCATCAAAATCCAACATCTCTAGCTCAACTAGGTCGGCTGAGGTCTGACGACCACAAACTGACACCGTACAACCTCGGTAAACCTGTCTAGCAATAATCGATTCTCCGATCGGTGTAGATACCGCAAAAGGATCACTTAGTATTTCATGCACTATACCAAACTTCCCCGCGAAAAATGGGATAATACACAATAAAGTAGATCCTAGGTCTATCAAGGCATAAGCATCGTGAGAGCGAATGGTCAACATACCTGTCACAACGTCTAGTGAGGATTCCTGGTCCTGTCGCCCGCTAAAGCATAGCTACAATTCAGGTTACCACCTGAACTGGAACCTATACGTCTTCTTCGACCTCTACCAGCCGAAGACTGAGACTCGCGCCCTGAAGGATGCGGGCATAGATGATCCTATTGCTGAATTCACAGGTTGTGCCATACCCCCAGAATCTCTATTTGGGAAATCTTGCATCATATGCCCCGGGCGTCCACACGTATAACAAGCATCGGAATCGTCTAGGCATTGTCCCAAGTTTCCTCTACCACAGATGTCACACCGCGGCGGAAATGGCCATGTCTGCCCTGAACCTCGATGTCGGTGCAAACCCGACGCCCGGGAGCTTTCACCTGGTCCTGATTGAGTATAGCAGTCATGCATGTAACCCTGTAGTTGATGTGGCAGATGCCTAGGTGGTCGTTCGAAGTATTAGGGCTATAACTGCCCTGAGACTGCTCCTAAGACCTGGAAAACCTCATCCTCTTACTTTGTCCGGACTCAGCCCTCTCTGCATCTTGATGTCGATGCCTAGCCCTTCCTATATTCATGGTGAATGCCTAAATTTGGGACAAATACTATCCTGCAATGCACCGGTGGCACATGCCTCGGTCAACTCTGGGGCAAACTGTGTTATAAACCTGTGAATATTGTCCCGCATAATAGCAACTATGGATGGTTCATATCTGGCCAATGAGTCAAAACGGAGACTATATTCTCGAACACTCATATTGCGCTGCTTGAGGGCTAGAAACTGATAGACTCGAGCCTGTCGGATCTCCCGCGGTAAGTACTGGTCAAGGAAGGCATCCGAAATATTCTCCAAAATAGATGGAGGTGCATCACGTCCCTTGGACCTCTCCCGTCCCTCGTACCAAAGGATTTCTATATCTCGGAGTCGAAAAGCTGCTAACTCAACTGCCTCTTTCTTCGTGGCATGCATAACCCGAAAGATCCTGTGAAGAATCCTATGGGTCCTCCCCCTGATCCGTCCCCATAAACTCTGGGGGACTCAAAGTAACAAACTCTCAGACCCTTGAACTCCTAGACCACTCAGAAGATCCTGCACTAGCGGATTCCCTAGCCTGTTTCTGGGTAGCTACCAATTGTGTCAACAAGTGCACCGCACTCCTCAAGTCCTGATCTGATGGAAGCAGAGTGTCCAAGTTATAATACCCCGTATTTATGGACTAATGCCATACAAAGTACCACATGATCATGATAGTAGGATACATAAAGTGTGTTAAAAGTGAGTAGTATTTTAAGTAATTTGAGATAAATTTAATTATGTGGGTAACTGATTAATTATTGGATTAGCGAGGAATTTAATAAGTTAATTATAAAAATGAGGGAATTATTGGATAAACTTGGTACCCCAACGTGGCAGCAAGTCATGCCATATTTGGTGACTCTTTACATACATTATTAGATGGCATTCTAAGAGATTTGGGTGGCTAAAGTAAATCTTATGAAGTGGGGCCCACACCACTATAAAAAGGACCTTTCTAAAAGTCATTCATTCATTTTTAGGAAAGTTTTACACGGATCTGCTATGGAATAAAGAGATTCACTTTCTAAAGTCATTCATTCATTTTTAGGAAAGTTTCATACGAATCTGCTATGGAATAAATAGCTTCAACAATATTTCACACGATGTTATACTGTGTAATAGCAACAGGATTTTGCGATTCTAAGAAAATACGGTGCAATCGTTCTCAATAATATCATACGGATTTTCTCCTATCCACCATTACGTATTGTCAAAATCAACGGGTATTAAAGGGATTGTCAAGAGAACCGGTTCAGGTATGTTAAGGCTAGCCCTTATTATTTTATGGAATGATCTATACGATACGAACGAAACAAGAAAATGCACAACTTCCATAAATGGCTCTATTGATAGAAGTATTAGAGATGTCTATGTTCTTGAATTCCCATATGTCTTATTATTATATCGTCTGTTGATGGGTCTCAGAAAATACGTAAGTTGATATAGTTCGTTTCATGATATTAATCAGAGGTATAATTGTCTTATGACGTTCCAAGAGATTTTATTGACGTACTTCTCAAGCATTGCATTCATTTATACATGTACATTGACCCAAGACCGGACGGCGTTATATATATATATATATATATATATATAAAAATAAATAAATAAAAATAAAAAAATATATATATAAATATATGTGTGTGTGTGTGTGTGTGTGTGTGTATGTGTGTGTGTGTGAAATATGGGAAATGGTTACGGCGTAATATACGCACCACCACCTGATCAGCTGGTATACGTTGATGAGCTGACCACAGTGGCCGAGATTGTCACGACCCAAAATCCTAACTCAGGTCGTGATGGCGCCCAACAGCGGGGTCAGGCAAGCCAACACTTATTTAACTAAGGGTTCTTCCTCCTTAAATTACATATTTCCTCATATACCAGGTTATAAGTTATAAAACATAATATCGGAAAAGATAATTTATTATTTTTAAACCAAAAGCATCCATAAGGAGGCTTGAACCAAAAATATATACAATCCATGATAACTACTATGTGTGTGCCAGAAAATAGTGTCACGAGTGTCACAGGCATACTAACTGGATAGACAAAAGGTAGAATATACAATTTCACTGTCTGAAACAAATAGACTGGAACATAAGCAAAAGAAACTCCATGGTGCTGCTGAGGATTGTTAGGAAAAGCAGCTCACCGTGAAGTCAGGTCTGCTACAGTCAATATCTAGCTCCGGTCTGATAACCAGAAGCACCAGCCTCAGAACCTGTACAGTTAAGTACAGAAGTGCAGCATGAGTACATATTAAATAAATATGTACCCAGTGAGTATCCCGTCTAATCTCGAAGAAGTAGTGACGAGAGGTCGACTCGATACTCACTAAGGTCCAACAGTAATAATATAAAATAGGATATAACGAAATGCAGTAGACATGGGAGGCAGTAAGCAGTAAATACATGTCAAGTACAGAACATCCGAGTAACTACCGAATCTAAACAACAATGTATACCTTCCTCTTCCCAAGTATCTGTCGGGCCAATATAAATGAAATAGAACCAGATAGTCATGCACACACAAGGATAAGACAACCAACAAGAGTCATAAGAAAGAATAGCTATGCACTACCGGCCCGTACCAAGAGTGCATGCTTGCAGTGTAATCATATCAAGAACAGCTATGCACTGTCGGGGATCGACCGGCCCGTACCAAGAGTGCATGCTTACCAATAATCATGCCTACGCACTGCCGGGGATCGACCGGCCCGTACCAAGAGTGCGTCTATCAATGTAATCATATCATATCATAGCATAACTTCGTCCATGCACTGCCGGGGATCGACCGGCCCGTACCAAAAGTGCATTCTTAGTTAAATCCCGGTGCACTGTCGGGGATCGGCCGGCCTGTACCGAGAGTGCACTGTAAAATCCTCTGTGGCGTACGGCCCACTTCCATGAGAGTGGGGGAAATTACACTTCGCTCGCGAAAAGTAAATTGCGAAGCGGTCACATGCGCACATAAAGTATTAAAATCTACTTTCCATAATAAATTCTTTCCAATTATTCAAGCCTATGAAAGCTCGGGGAAACAATAATATCTTACATGAGTACAAAACTTATAAGTCATTTCTTTTCCTTTCATAATACCTTCCATAAATAATTTCTTTCATACTACTTCCCGTAAGTCAATTCATTTCATAGTATTTAAATTCCATGAATCTCACAGAAACAAAATTACATAATTCCTTTCATATTATTCTTTAATTAATCACGTATAACCTGTTGTCAACCAAATCTTAATCACGTATGATTGCTGTAGCTGGAGGTTTGAAAATTTTAACAACAATACTTACTCATAGTAATTTTCTATTAAGTAAAATTTATGTCCAAGAAACTTCAATTCTTAAATAGTTTCTTTCCTCTCTTTTTTTTCAACTTTAACTTCAACTATTATTTCAATCCCAATCAAATACTATCCCACCAGGTTAATTAATTCTGAAAACTCAACACACGTGAAAGAAATATGTGGGGGCTAACTACCCGGACATAACAATAATAGTGTCTACGTACGGACTCTCGTCACTTGGTACGTACGTAGCCCCCGCAAACAATTACATACAACATGTAGAATACCTATGGGGACAATTTCCTCTTACAAGGTTAGAAAGGAGACTCACCTCGTGTCGACTCTACCTCTCGGACCAAGAACGCGCCCGCAACTCCGAACTCTACACCCGAGGACTCATAACTGGAGTAGGAAAAATCCGTATAACATACATTCTTGAAAAAAATTGCACCGTACTCCCTTAGGATCGCAAAAAGTTTACAGAACTAAGGTTCTAATTATTCTTGCTGGAATCGTTTGGTTGCAAGAAGCCTTGTCGAAAACTAGAAAGAATTTCTAACGTTCTGTAGTCTTTGTATCCAAATATGAGAATGAAGTGTTTGTATATAACACACTACTTTTTCAAGTCTTTTTATTCCAAAATAGCAATGAAGTGTCTTGCACTTAATACATTATTTTGCCACTTAACCACAAATGACTAAGAGTCATTTGTTTGGTTTGGTAGCTTACTGCCACGTGGGGATTGGGGTGGGATTATAATTATTTACCCACTTATTAGGTAATTAGGTAATGTCTCGTTACCCGGTAATTAATTAATTACCCGCATAATTTAAATTTATCTCGAATTACTCAAAATTCTACCTATTTTTAATATACTTTATATATACTTCATATATTATACTAACGTGGTCATATGGTATCTTGTATGGTACTAGTCCATAATTATCGGGTATTGATTTTAGACATGAAATTTTTACGGGTCTTTACATCCTCCCCCACTTAGAATCATAACTTAAGAACTTCAAGTTCTTGATTTCTATAACAATGCACCGGACCGACCTATACTACTCGGAATGACACCAAATTTTGCAGACAAGTCATAAATGACTATCCGGAACTATTCCCGGTCCCAGAATTCCGTTCGGACCTCGATAGCATAAAATCACGTCCCAAGCCAAATTTCAAATATAAGAAAATCCTGATATCCATTTCGGGCGCCGAAATTCTCCCGGGTCATCGAAAACCCGAGCCGAACACACGCCCAAGTCCGAAATCGTCATACGGAGCTACTGGAGTTGTCAGAACTCGATTCCGAGGTCGTTTGCTCAAAATGTTGACCGAAGTCAAACTTGGCCAAATAGGCCAACCTTAAGGAACCAAGTGTTCCTAAACCACCCAAACCATCCCCAATTCCTGAACCACCCACTCCCGCAAGTCATAAAGCACGAATAGTCGCTATGGAAAGTTTCGTTTAAAGGAACGGGATCCTAATGCGCAAAACAACCAGCTGGGTCGTTACAGAGATGATATGATGTGATTCCCTCATAGGCTTTATGATAGTATGAACGCATATACCCATGCATGGTATGACATTTATACGCGTGTTCATGACATTATAATATTGAATGATTCACAGAGCTATTCAGATATACATGTTGAGTCTTTTACTCTATGTTTCTCTCATGTCTATTGTTTACTGATTTTCATTTCTTACATACTCGGTACATTATTTGTAATGACGTCCCTTTTTCCTAGGACGTTGTGTTTCATACCTGCAGGTCCCGATAGACAGGTTGTGAGTCATCCAAGTAGGCTATCAGCTCAGCGGAAGATGTTGGTGCACTCTATTTGCTCCTGAGTTGCTTATTTGGTTAGTATGATTTAGACATATATTGATTGGTATGTCGGGGCCATGTCCCGTCCTTATAACGCTTATGTATTCTTACAGGCTTGTAGACATATGTCATGTATATGAATGATCGTATGGCCTTGTCGGCCTAAATTTAGTGTACGTGTGATCATTTTGGCCTTATAGGCACGTATGTCAGATGTATAAAGTTTGTATTACATGTTGCGGTCGTCCTATGTCGAGTGTTCCCTCATGTTTCATTCTAGTTATCTCATAGCAGCCTTTTCATTTCATTTACCTATGGTAGTATGATAAGATAGATACGTTGTGTTGGTACTCGGTTGAATAAGGTACCGGGTGCCCGTCGTGGCCCATTGATTTGGGTCGTGATAGTAAGGCTCTTTCCTTAGGCCTTAGATTGGGCCCCATCTACTAGGGGTACCCTGTTAGTCCCCTCACCTACTGTTGTATCTCTCCTCCGGCTAGCCGTCGTCTTCCTAGTCACCGCCATATGGCATGCGAACGCCAACACATAAGTTTAACTCAAATTTCCTATAACTCAGTTCTACAGTACGATTAAGATTTGAAAGAAGATTAATCAACACCTAAATGCCATGTAGTCCCCTGCTTATATAATGTGGTGCACCACACATCTATAAACAAGGCTTGTAGACTCCCTAGGACAGAACTGCTTTAATACCATTTTTGTCACGCTCCGAGCCTAGGGGCGAGACCGGCACCCGGTGCCTCATCTATCCTTGTGTACCAACTTACGACTCTGGACATATAATGTCATACTTTGTCTTGGGGCCACATAGCAAGACAATTTGTGAAGCAAAATATAAAACTGAATGGAAACTAACGCTGACTAAATGTCAATATAAAGCTGGGTCGGCAAGGCCGTCATAACTACTACAGCTGACAAGCCAACAAAATATACATACAGGGCCTACAAACCCAACATACTGCACTAACTGACAGGATATGTCTACAAGCCTCTACTGATGGATGTACTATGATTGGAACAGGGCCCCGACCTACCCATAACCTATATACATATATACACAAGATGTACACAAAACTTCCAGCAACTCCGAATGACGTGGAGCTTACTGATAAAGCTTAAATCGGGCAACTCCTACTGAGGAGGTCTACTCGTCTGTCTGTCAGGATCTGCACGCATGAAATGCAACGTCCCTAAAAAAGGGACAGCAGTACGAAATAATGTATCGAGTATGCAAGGCAATAAAATAACTGAAAGCTGCAACTGAACTGATAATATAATAAGTTAAGGTAACTGGGAGTCAAAGATGATCAGGAGGTATACGTACCAGTTGATACTGACTCAACTCTCTCAATATAGTAAGTAAAATAAATATCCAGCCTTATAAGGCTCGGTATATATATAATTGCTATGTCGTAGTAGGCTCACTCATAGGCGCTCGGCCAGACTAGGCTCTGTATCTCGACCAACTGGGCTCATTCATAGGCGCTCGTCCATAGTAGGCTCGGTATATAAATTACCATCTGATTAGAGGTTTCCCAATAGGGGCCTGCCCACCGATTATAGCTCGATGGTGGTGAAAATAATGTAATACTGTATATGTATAGACTCTCTGCTCTCTTGACCGGAAGAAGACAATACTAAACTGAATATGAAGTCTCGATAAGGGAGAATGTTATAACTTATGAGACTAGCAAAATGTACATAAATATAAAAATATGAATTTCTCTTTATGCCTTGTTATCAAACTCACATAATTACGGGATCATGCAAAAATGAAGGAAGGTTTGGCCTTAACATACCTGGAATAGGGGAAAATCCGTGTGATATTCTTGAGAAGGATTACACCATACTTCCTTAAAATTACAAAATCTCACGTTGCTTTAGATACTATGAAATATCTGTTTGAATTATTGGAGATATGTACCGTTCTATGTTAGCTTCATATTGGCTTCTACGTTAGCTTCAGATTGCCCATAGCCTTTGCTATTCCTTTAAGTGTTGAAAGATATGTATCTTTTAATTGCTAAAAGATATGTAGCTTTCTTTGAATTACGAGGCTTATTTTTGAATTGATTGCCACATATCCTAATATGACTAAGAGTCATGTATATTGATAGTGGCTTGTTGCAACGTAGGGATGGGGGGTTTAATCTTATCCCATAATTTATTAGTTAATTAGATAATATTTTGTTATCCGATAAAATAAAGAATTACTCATTTAATTAAGAATTATCTCAAATTACATAAAATACTACTCATTTTTAATACACTTTATACATCATACTATCATGGTCATATGGTACCTTGTATGGCATTAGTTCATAAATATGGGGTACTATAGCTTGGATCGTATTTTACCCCAAATTGTCAAACTTCGACGAAACTCATTTTCTTCTATTTGCTTACCTTCTCTTCTTCACGAATTTACTCATCACGTGTTTGAAATAGCATACTGCTTATAATCTCAAGAAAATTTTATCCCCGATTCTACGTCAATTAATTGATGACGAAACTTTAACGTAAAAAAACGCGAGATGTATCACTTTTATATCGATATAATAATTTTCTTATGTCATAAACATCTCAATACACCTTTTTTATACAACATTTATGCATCAAATCATTTCTTTATTTATTAAATCAATTCTTTCACTTTACTCATTATAAGCCAAGATTATCTAAGGATGACTCTTCCTCCCTTCTTTGATCAAATTCCTTGCTAACTATTTATTCATGTGCAATTAAATATTCTTTTACTTTTTTCTCAAATCATTTAGTATAAATTTTCCCTTGTTGTAGATATCTATCTTAGACTTTTAACTCTAATTATGAGTCATTTTCCCTTTAAATTTATTCTTATAAGTTCAAACTTTTGTTCAAACTATTTGAGCTAACATGCACTCGTTAGGTGCAATTCTTTTCTTATTGTTCAATCTATACTAAAAATTCTATCGTTAAATATATTTTTTAATTATTTTTACACTACTCATTATTACATATATATTTTTATCAATTATTTTACCATTCTTTATCTAGAACTAACTTTACACTCGAGCTTATCTTTTGGGATACGACTCCCGTGTCCAATTTATATATATTTCATGCGACTAATATATGTCATTTCAACAAAAAAAATGCATATTTCATCCACACATAATTCATTATATATTTAATATCATTATTGTTCATTCTAGTACACGCTAATCATTCTTTTATTCTTTGTAATATTTGTGGGTAATTGTTAATTATCTTTGAACTTTCCCTCCCTTATTTGATCGAGTTCACTACAAAACATATTTTTGTGGATCTTGAGGGATGCCTAACACCTTCACCTCGAGATAACTTGAACACTAACCTAGAATCCCAATGGTTTTGCAGATCACAGTTAAAGTGTGCATTATATAGTGTAATATAGGTGTCCTAGTGTACCTTAAACATTAGGGGGAGAATCTAAACTTTAACTAACCTTTTAGAGTACTATAAGTTATATATTATTTTGACTTTTTGCAAAATAGGGTGCAAGAACAAGTACGTTGGGCCTAGTTCGAAAATGCGAATATCCGGATCGCAAATGCAATGGTCAATATTAGAGTCAAGGTTCGCAATTGCGAACCTTCCTTCGCAAATGCGAAGATTGCGCTTCAGTTTTGGGCACTTATGTAATTTCATATTTTTTGGCCTCGAACTCTTTAGTACACGACCTAGCATATTGGAAACATATCTTTGGCTTATTTTTGGTCTTCTTGACTAGAGAACACAAGTCTTGGAGCTAGGGTTCTTACTCACATACTTGGGACTTGAAGATTTGAAGCTTTTGGTTGAGAATTTCTTGCCCATTTTTACTCATTTCTTCATTTCCTTGCTTTGTATTGAATATCTAAGTGTGTAGTATCTTTTCCAACTCTTGAATATTGTGTGTGGGGATATTCATATTTAAAGTGTGTATTAAATATCATGGTGTGTCTATGTTGAATGATTTTCATTAAATATTGAAGTGAGTTATTGTTTCTTTTGAGTTCTTTAATATTTCTAAAGGGATTAGATAACCCTAGAACTCGTCCATTAAGTTGGAATTAATCTTGGAAAAGGTAATTTGAGGTTGTAACAGATTAATTAATAATAACTTGAGGCTCTAACCCTTATTCTATAGATTCTACTAAGGAATAGGATTGAACTACTTTTAGCCAAATCGGGTGCACTTAATCCTCTTAATTGTTTTAGGGATAATTCAATTATGGATTCTTGTTAGTCTTCGAAAGAAACTAATAAAGAATTATTATCCGAGGCTAATTAACATAAACTCGCTCATATTTATAAAATCGTAAAATAAATTGGATCGTTACTTGAGTGTAATTTTCCTTGTATCCATGCTTGTAGCCATTGATCACTTTATTTTCTTTCTAGGTTAGTTTACATTTTGGAACTTAGATATAAATATTTTCTCAAAACCCTTTTAAGTGTTTGGCTTAGCGTAAGTGTTTGGCTTAGCATAATAAGCGATAATTCTCTTACATTTTCTAATTGCCTACATATTGTTCTCGGTGGAGTTCAACCCCGACTCATAGTTGGGTATATTATATTACATGCGACCATGTCAGCTTACTTTTGAGTAGTAGATTGGCCGTCATCAAGATGAGATATATATGAGGTGACAAGCGTATATATATGTTCCATGGGTATTCATGCTCGAGGTAGATTTTAGCTACTCTGTGCCTTATTTGGTTGTGTGTCTTACTTAATTCTATGTATTATTTAATTAATCGACTGCATGAGTATAATAAACGACGCTAGAGGAATGTTGAGGCTATTGGTACCTCGTGTTAAACATGACGAGTAAATCTTGAGACTTATTCTATATTTGGATCGGAGATAGATACAAGTAGATTATGAACACAAATCATGACTTGTTCTTGTAATGTGCGTTTATTGGGATATGTGCACTCTGTAATACACATGTGATCCTTTGTGTGACTATTTGAACTTGGTTGCTATAATTGATTTAGCCATTGTCATGCTTTATCCGTATTTTTATTGTTATCATGTCCTTGTGCGATTTATTAATGGGTTATGAGGATATGCCTCTTAATGATAGATTGTTATCTTGCATTGTTGTGATAATTGTGCATGTAAATATGTTGTGCGGGTTTATTATTGATCATGGAGTATAAGGGTTGCATTTCACTGTTTATGTTGTGTGGAGTATAAGGGTGGCGATATGCACATGCGATAATATAAGTGAGGCATTACATTGTTATGTGCATGCGGCGACATAAGGGAGGCATTTCATTGTTATGTGCATGCGGCGACATAAGAGAGGAATTTCATTGTTATGTGCATGCGGCGGCATAAGGGAGGCATTTAATTGTGATGTGCATGCAGCAAAATAATTGTGTCATTGTGGGGATGTTATGTGATGGTCTGGGGGAGATTTTCATTATTTATGTTTATATGGTGGTACGAGAATGACATCCTTGAATATGCATGTGACTTATGCATTTTTATATGTGTTTGTTGTATTGCATTTTACATGCTAAGCTACGCCTCTGTTATTACTTGATGATTTGGTTGCCAAGATGAATTTACCTACGCGGAGTTGATATCTCATATTTTTTGTTGAGTTATTGGTAGCACATCGGATTGACGAGATGAGGAAGCAGTTATCATACATTAATATATCTAGTTCATGAAAAGTTCTCTTGAATGTGTTATCTGGCAATTAATACAGAATCGAATTATATTGTGGCACGAGGTACTTGCCGCGCGAGTGTGACTTATGTTGTGGCACGAGTTCTTTGCCATGCAATGGAGATTATAATGTGGGCGCGAGATGTCATATGTGTGTGTTTCTATTTGATGACTTGTTGTTGAAGTTGCGCCTTTACTTGTATTGAATTGTTATCACCTAGTCGGAGGAGATTATAGTTATTGTTTTTGTCACGACCCAAACTGGAGGATCATGAATAGCACCCGGGCCATACTTGTCGAGCACCAACATACATTTTATCTAACCTTCTTATTATCTTTAAGGGCCGACGAGATCAATATAAGTGGTAGATATGGATTACGAACACCAAACAATGAAAGATAATGGAATGAACATGCATAAGATGGGATAACAAGACTACCAAGAAACTACATGTAAGTTAGGAGCTACCACGCTTCCATGAAAGACTATACAACAAAAATTATCCGAGAAGGCATACAAAACTATAAATAAGCTGACACCTGTCTATGAGCCTCTAAAGGAGCATAAGTAATGCAACATAGCCGGAACAGGGCCCCGACATACCCATGATATCTATAACAAAAATGCATACCAATACCACGGCAAGTCCGCAGAAGGGATCTCGCCTATAACCGCTAAACTGGAAAGCCTAATGTGGTGGGGGAGCTACGTTTACCTGTCTATCAGGACCTGCAGCACGACATGCAGTGTCCACAAATAAAAAGGACGTCAGTACGAATAAAGTACTGAGTATGTAATGCAGGAAAGCATAAGTAAGAACAGTAATGTAAACGGGGATACAGAATATATAACCTGTAACATGTGGGTACCTCTGAGGGATACTGACATGAAATGCGTGATACATACATATATATACATAAACCTTTAAAACATCCGCCTTTGTGGGCATCATCATCATCATATCGTACTCGGTCGTAATAGGCTCGGTAAAATGTACACGGCCACGTGGATCTCGGTAAACCCAACTGATTAGTGGTTGCACAATAGGTGCCATACCCGGCAAACTATAGCGCGGCTCGGTAGAGTAAAATAGATACATATATATATAATGCATGTAGGACTCATTTAATCATATTCTGAACCTTTCGGAGTGACGTAAGGTCGATATTATCCGTACACGTTATTAGGATTAACTCTTCATCAAGAATATTATAAGGATCAGAAAGTACCAACAACATTGATAACATAAGAATAAGAGAAGCAACCTCAACATTAATTATTCCATAAGAAGGGAAACAATGTAAGTACTGCTAGCTTCTAAAAGTAGCGTATATTTGGAAGCTCGTTCATTGCATTATGTACAATCGGAGTTGTGCAAAAGAAGGAAAGGGATAGATTCACATACCTTGTATATACTTCCCAACCTCAAGCTACGCAAATGTCACAACTCCTTAATCTACAATAAGAGAAACGACACTATCGTTATCGTTTAAGCGTCATAACTATTATGTATCGACCACAACCTATTTTACGATGAAACGGACAGAACCTCCCATATATATATGAATTCAAACAAGTCAAACAATCACCAAACATCCCAAAAACATCAATAATTATCATATTGAGCCTCCTAAAATAGTCCCCACACAACCTAATCACTTCATACATAAGACGAACACCGTAGTCGTGTCAAACGACCCGGAAATATTACAACGAATGACCAGATCACATACCTACATCTATATGGTGTTTCTACACACCCTTCCTCCTTCAAAACTCCACAAAACAGTAGTAAAACAAGCATCCCAATAGCAACACAAAACAGTCCGCCACAAGTCAAATAACTCGAACTCACGGCTTCCGATCACCGTCCCGTGAGTTCTAACTATTAGGGAACACATTTATCAACCTTCCTTGATATTTAAAAACTTAAATACAGATATTAGACGTTTCTTAACTATGAAGTACCTTCCAAAACTCTAACTACAAAGAAAAGGAGAGGCGGTATAATGACACTTACATCGTAGGGATCGTTTTGATGTTATCTCTTCTCGATTTCATGCCCGGGATGATAATCTTCTTTGAAACCCTAGAATACAGCACGAGGTTATGTTTATGGGTGTTATCTGGTCGTTTTATTCTGAAAAATGAAGAGAAAGCCGACCTAAGACTTATATATATCAACTTTGGAAAAGTCAAAGAGGTGCTAGCTTGGCACCCTAGGATTGGTCCATCTTCCGACTCTTCCCGATGTCGTATGAACGAACGGTTAAGAGAGTTGAAAACTAAATTCCAAGACCTTCAATTTGGTATATAATATATCCCAATAAGACCTCATATAACACATGAAATGTATTGCTCAAAAAGCTCTAGTGATCAACCTCTTTGTCACTTATGATGTATGGGTAGTCTCGCGAAACTGCAAATATCTTTCTACTCCTATGTCGTATCGATGAACGGTTTAATGTGTCGGAAACTAGACTCATAGATATTCAATTTGGTTGGTATATTATCCAATAATTCCAAGTATATTGGGAGAAAATCTCAGTTACATTTGACCTAATGTTCAGCACATTATGAGTGTAACTTGTGAAGACCTTTGCCAACTTTTGTTCCACAACTTGCTTGACTTCAAAACGTAGAACACAACTATCATAAGATAAACATTAACTCATAGAATAACCTCCTTATCATTTAATGAACCATAGTCTCACCCTAACGTACATGTTATAGCATTCCAAACTCATCGACTTTCGACGAAACTTATTTTCTTCAATTGGTTTAGCTTCTAAGCTTTCCAACCCTTTTGGTACTCGTTATTCATGATCTTAAATATTTTTAACCTCCAAGTTAACCCGATTAACTTACTTTATATGCTTCCAAATATAATCTTATTTCTGAGCTTACATCAATTGACTTACGACGTACTCTCATGTACGAAAACATGGGGTGTAACAGTTTTAGTGTTATACTTCTTGTTTCCAGCCTTTGATATATTGCACAAGATGTGTTACTCGTGAGTAAATTTTAACTTAAAAATATCATCACTACTTTTCTGAGGTTAGTCAACATACTTATTCAGGAGATGGGTCGGTAGTACTCATACTACACTTTTGCACCTTGCATGCATATTTTGGAGCAGAGTAGATGTGAAGACGGAGCTTTGAATTGGAAAACGTACCCGCGTACATTCATGCTACTTTTTTGTTCATGGTAGATTAGGATTTCATTTCTATTTATAAAACTTTCAAACGGACATTGTATTTATTTCTCACATCAATTTTGTAAATCTTAATCATAGTGGCTCATGACTTGTACTACCGATCCCTGGGGTGGTTGTATTAAATATCTTGAAGTCTTATTTATAATATTGATGATTTCTCATCGTAGTAGTAACTTATTCAGTTTGGCTTACCTAGGTGGTTGGGTTGGGTGTCATCACGATATTGGTGGGATTTTGGGCCATGACAGTAAGGTGTATACAAATCACCGGAGTCTTCAGCTCCTATTCAAGCAGTAGGATTTGAACTTGAGGCAACGGAGGTGATCGGAGTTATTGAAAGACATTGATATCACCATTCATTATCATTTGGGAAAAGCCAAGGTGGTGGCCGGCGCTTTGAATAGAAGGCGGAGAGCACGGGGAGTCTTGCTTTCATTCCAGCTAGGGAGAGACCATTAGCTTTGGATTCAGGGTTTGGCCAACAGGTTCGTGAGGTTGGATATTTCGGAGCCTCACAGGGTTCTTTCTTGTGTTCTACCATTAGAAGAGTTTGCCTATCGTAACAGCTACCATTCGAGTATCTAGATAGTTCCTTATGAGGCCTTATATGGGAGGCGATGTCGTTCTCTTAGTTGGTTTGAGCCTAAGGAGGCTACGTTGTTCGGCACTAGCTTGGTTCCTGATGCTTTGGAGAAAGTGAAATTGTTTCAGGATCGATTTCGTACAGCAAAATCTAGGAAAAAGAGTTATACTGATAGAAGGCTCGTGATGCAGAATTCTTGGTGTGAGAGGGTTCTACTCATAGTTTCACCCATGAAGAATGTGATGATTCTCAGGAAGAAGGGCAAGTTGAACCCTCGTTATATTTTTCCTTTATTGGTTCTGGAGAGAGTTGGTGAGGTGGCCTATAGACTTTCTTTACCACCCAGCTTATCGGGAGTTCATCCGGTGTTCCATTTTTCTATGCTCCTGAAGTAATATGGGGATTCGTCACTGTAATGACTCGGCCAGTCGTTTTGTATATTTGAGCCCCGTTTTTCCTTTCTAAGTTGTTTCTATTATGTGTATTTGTGATTTTATGACTGGAGTATAGATCTCCATAACTGTTGAAATGGAGTATCGGTCTCCAACTCCTGTGCCATCCCAAGTCTGAGACCATAACTGAGCCCCTCGATAAACCTGTGGACTTTATCTCTAACAGTAGAAACCAAAACGTGTGCATGACGGGATAACTCACTAAACTTCATAGTGTACTTAGACACAGTCATAGTTCCCCTCCGCAACTGCTCAAACTCGGTGCGCCACGAATCCCTAAGGTTATGCGAGACGAACTCCCTCAAAAATAGATCAGAAAGCTGAGCTTAAGTAAGTGGCGTTGCATCAGCTGGCCTACCCTTCTCCTAAGCCTGCCACCACCTATATGCCGACCCCATCAACTAGAAAGTAGTACGGGCAATCCCACTCACCTACACAATGCCCATAGTGCATAGAATATGGTGACATTGGTCTAGAAAACTCTGCGTATCCTCATAAAATGAACCACTAAAAGTAGGAGGAAAATACTTCTTAGACTTCTCAAGCCCCTTTTACTCTTCCTCTGATGATACTGGCCTAACCTCAGACTGAACCGTAGCAGTGGGTTGTACCAGCATAATACCTAAAACCTGATCATTATGGGTGCGCTGCTCTAGAGTACGTGTGGCGGTAGTTTGAGCTCTTCCCCTAGCCTGTGAAGTAGCTTTTGCAATCGGGATAAATCCCGCCTGAGCCAATGTACCAAACATGCTCAGAAAGTGCGCAAAAGTCTCATGAAGCCCAAGTGTAGTAACAAGTGCCTCGGATATCAATTCCCCGACTGGAGCTACTCGTGGCTCCTTTACTGCTGCCCTGGCAGGTGCTCTAGCTATAGCACATGCCCTTCCTTTGCCTCTTCCTCGGCCCGCCTATCGCAGGTCTAGTAGGGGTGCGGGTGTCTACTCAGTTTTCTAGTAGTGTGTGTCTCACCATCTGTGAGAGAATAGAAATACAATGGCACAATCTCCGAAATTAGTTAATTCGCACGATAGGAATTAAAGAAGTGGAATTTTTCTAATATTTTTGTACTCTCTTAAAGATAAGTATAGACGTTTCCGTACAGATTCGCAAGACTCTACTACACTTGCTCGTGACATGTAAAACCTATGAACCTAGAGCTCTGATACCATCACGACCCAAAATCCTACCATAAGGATCGTGATGGAACCTAGCCTCTATAAATTAGGTAAGCCGGCCATTTACAACAGTTAAACTAATTAAACATGACATAGTGAAACCAGGGTTCAATATAAATACCGAAATAAAGGCGATACAATCCTACGCAGCAATAATCACAACAATCTTCCCAAGACTAGGTAGTATAGAGTCATATACTCTAGCTGAATACATAAAAATATCTCAAAAATGAAGATACAAGACTGTTCTAATAGAGAATTGGCAGTATAAACATAAGGAAATGACTTCAAGGGACTGCGAAGATCAAGCAGATCTACCTTGAATCCTCGCGATCAAGAAGCTAACACTGTCTGGAACCACTGACTCCAACACATGTATCTACACAAAAAGATACAGAATTATAGCGTGAGTAAACCACGGTCGGTACCCAATAAGTATCAAGATTAACCTCGGTTGAGTAGTGACAAAGTTCAAGTCAAGACACTCACTAATCAAATAACATGTGTAGAATATCAATATATAGCTAATAACAGGGGGGAAATAGATAAATGGAAACGAATGGAAATCATGTGAATGAACAGCAAAATAAATCAAAAGCACAAATATAATACAAAATAAAGAAATTAGGGGAAGGTTCTCATCTTAGTGTCGTGATCTACCAAAAATAACTTACTATCATAGATAAAAGCCATAGGAAATGATTATGAATAATAAGGATTCGATCTGTAATGAAAATCAAAAATCAACCTAAAAGGTCAACATCGGGCCCGCACCTCGGAACCCGACAAAACTCAAAAAAATCCAAACACCCATTTCGATATGGGTCCAACCATACCAAAATCATCCAATTTCGACCTCAAATCAACCTTCAAATCATCAATTTATATTTTAGAAACTTTTTAGTAAAATCCTAAATTTTTCCGAATCAAATCATCAATTAAAAGCTAAAAGCAAGGATGGAATCATGAAATATAACCAAATCTGAGTAAAAAAATACTTACCCCAATCCAAATCATGAAAATCCTCTCCAAAATGTCCCAAAACCTAGCTCTCTAACTTAAAAGGTGATCAAATGAACAAAACCCTCAAACTAAATACAATATGCCAGTGAATCCGCTTTTGCTGTCACTTAGTCGCATATGCGAGATACACTTCTTAGGTAAAAACCTCACATTTGCGGGTTCCAGCAACTGTAGATCAACCGCATCTGCGGCCAACAGCGTGCATTTACGGTCCTTAGCTTTTTCACAGGTGCGATTCTGTTTCTGCACCCGGATAACTGCATCTGTGGTCCCTGCCTTCTCCAATTAATTTTTGCACATGTGCTCGCCTAGACGCTTCTGCGGTGCTGCATATGCGGCCCCTTTATACTTGTGTGAAAGCGTCAGTACTCAAAATCTTTAGCAATTCAACAAGGTTCAAAATGATCCTCCACTCATCCTAACACATCCCGGGCCCCCGGAACCCCGTCCAATCATACCAACCAATCCCAAAACATAACACCGACCTACTTGAGGCCTCAAATCACGCCATACAACATCTATACTACGAATCACACTTCAATTCAAGCCTAATTAACTTATGAACTTTCAACTTCTAAAACTCATGTCGAACCATGCCAAATTAACTCGGAATAACCTCAAATTTTGCATGCAAATACCAAGTGGCAAAATGGCCCTATAAAAACTTCCAAAACCACAATCCGAACCCAATATCAATAATGTTTTCACAATCATATAAACAAACCTAAAAAAAACGCTCTCTAGCTTTAGCTCTCTTTGGCGAATTTTCTTTAAGCTTTTGGCAGCCATGGCTGTTGTGATCTCTCCCCAGCCTTTGTCTGTGGGAGAGACAAATCAAAATACTATTGAATCACTAACAAACTCCAAGCAAAAACATTATTATGCAGCGCAACTTCAACCAAAACAATCTGCCGCATCAAAAGTCGAGTTGTTTCCTGTTGCAGTCGTGCATGGAGAACCAACGATCGAGTTCACCATGGATGAGGTTAATGAATTTACAAGAGAAGAAGGAGTGCATCAGGCAGTCGTGGTGAAGTTTTCATATGGAAAACCAGAATTACAAGAAATCAGGAAAAAAAATTACGGCACAGTTTGATATTCAAGGTCGATGTAATATAGGACTACTGGAATATAGGCATCTGCTAGTTCGTTTTGACCTATATAACGATTATGTTAAATTCTTGTCAAGGTCGACTGGATATATGAGATCTAAAGGAGATGATTTCTTCTTTAGAACGTTTCCATGGACGCTAGGATTCAATCCGAAGGAAGAAACGTCCATGGCAGTCGTGTGGATCTCATTGCCATGTTTGCCTCCTAATTTTTTTGCTAAGAGGTCGCTGCTATCTATCGCATCTGCTGTGGGTAAATCACTTGCTGTGGATAAGGCAACACAGGAGAGAACTCGACCTAGTGCTGCTAGAGTTAAGGTCATACTTGATCTTATGGACAAACATCCAAAAAAAGTTAAAATTGTTATGATGGACAAATTTACAGGAAAATCTATCGTGCATGATCAAGTAGTTGTATATGACAACCTTCCAAGTTATTGTACGTACTGCAAACATCAAGGCCACGAGTAAAAAGTGTGTCGAGTAATGAAGAGACAAGCTGAAGAGGAGGTTCTTGCACAAGATACACCAACTGGTGG
>ML245284.1:684-26865 GCA_005239495.1 Nicotiana undulata
TATGAATTTGGAAGTGGAAATTCCCAAAGAATTGAAGAAATTAACATGCGGAGGGTTACGGAATCACTTACCTGAGGTAATAAGCTGAAATCACGTTCTGGAGCTCTTGTGGTATGCAGCAATGGAGGAGAAATTGTTTTTTGGGAAGAAATCACGAAATGGGCTTTTTATAGGACTGGTCAGCAGTTTCCACACCTGCGACCTTTGGATCGCAAGTGCGAACTCGCACCTGCAGAAAAAGGGTTGCTCCTGCGGAAAAAAGGCCTGGGCACTGGGGGAATTCTCGCTCTTGCGGACTTGGGATCGCAGGTGCAGACTCGCACCTGCGTGAAATTGGCCGCGCCTGCGATGGCCTGGGCCCTGGGGAATGGTCGCGCCTGCGGGGCCTGGTCCGCCCATGCGAAGATGCGCCTGCGAGAACAAGACCGCTCTTGAGGCTGGAGCCGCGCCTGCAATGGGATGTCCACTGGTGCGAGCCTCGCGCCTGCGGCTCATGGACCGCAGGTGCGGTCACACCAGAAGATTTCTCACCAGCTGTGCAACTGCTGGTTTTTGACCCCGATTGGGGTCCGGGGGACCCCTAGGCCCACCCGAGCCCTCGAAAATTATACCCACAAGTCCCAAATCACATGACGGACTTTCTCGAGCTCCCAGAACACTAAAAACATCATCCAAACTAGAAATCACTCTCCAAAACCCCTTAGTTTCAAACTTAGGATTTCAAGAAAATTCAAATGGCTCATCAATATGCCGAACGGGTCTATACTGCTCGGAATGACCCCAAATTTTGCGGACAAGTCATAAATGACTATACGGAACTATTGCCAGTTCCGGAATTCCATTCGGACCATGATATCACGAGGTCCATTTCCAGGCTGAACTCCAAATCTTATGAAATCCTGAATTCCAATTCAGGTGCCGAAATACTCCTGGGTCATCAGAAACCCGAGGCGAATACACTCCCAAGTCTGAAATCATCATCCGGAGCTACTGGAGCTGACATAACTCGATTCCGAGGTTGTTTTCTCAAAATGCTGCTCGGAACCAAAATTAGCCAAATAGGCTAGCCTTCAGGAACCAAGTGTTTCCTGAACTGGCCAAATCACTTCTGAATCTCGAGCTACCTGCCCACACAAGTCATAAGGAATGAGTAGCCGCTATGTAAAGAGTCATTCACAAGAACGGAGTCCCAACACACAAAACGACCGGCTGGGTCGTTACAGCAATCATCCTTGTTTGAGCGCATTGAAGATCGTCACTATAATGGCTTTTATTTTCTCATTCTCAAGGACACAGTGTTATGAGGTAGTGATAAGGAGGTGGTCCTTACTGTGGATGGTTTGTTGCGACTTTAGGGACGAATTTATGTTCCTCGTGTTGATGATTTGAGGGAGATGATCCTTGAGGAGGCTCGTAGTTGTGGTATTCTACTCGTCCAAGTTTCATAGAGGTATCATAATTCGAGGCGGCATTATTAGGAAAGTTTCATGGTGTTTGATTGTCAGCAGGCAAGAAATGAGCATCAGAGAGCAAGTGGTTTGCTCTAGAAGATGGCTATACTAATGTGGAAGTGAGAACATAACATTATGGGTATTGTGGTAGAGTTGCCACAGATTTCGAAGAGGTTTGATGCTAATTGAGGTCATTATGGACCATTGATGGCATTTCATATTGGTGGTGACTTTTTACAGTTTAAGGGTTCCAATTTGACGATAAGGGTTTGCTTGAGATACTAGGGATTGAGAATTCTTGATTATCATGTTGGTGTGCAATACCATCTTGAGTTGGGATGAGTCTTCTAGTTGTTCATTGGTGGAATGAATTAGATCTTTGCAGCTGGTGGACGAGTGTGGACTCGGGGGAGTCATTTATTACATAGTATTGTACCATGGAAAGTTATAGAAAGATGTTGATCAAATAGGCGGGCTATCTTTGTGAGGTTCCTATGAAGAGTTTTACCTTCTATCCAATTAAGTGTGTGTGCTACGATGTGATACGGATCAAAAGGGGCATGATTGTCACGAGATTGAGTGTGCATTTGGGTTGATAATTTGGACTGCATTATGGTTGGTGCATCATGAGATTATGAGAAATTCAACTGAGTAACAGTGTGTGATCATGATAGTTAAAGATGAGCGGTCATTAAGGGTTTTGGGTATGTGATTGTGGCTTAGAGCCAAGTGCGGAGTCTACCTTCTGTGATAGGGTCACCTAGTCATGTGTTGTTATGAACTATGGACTAAGGGACGTTTGTTGATTGGATATAATTTTAGGGGAATAACTTCGAGGATGATTCGAGCAAGGAATTTTCTGAGTGCGTGTTATATTTCACTTTGGTGATATATAGAGGTTGTGGAAGAACTCATGTTCAGTACTCTTCTGTAGAGGTAGCGTGCAAGGAAGGAATCAAGCGATTGTTTTTTTGGAGTATTTATGTGCTGAAGGAGCATTAATCATTTTGCATGATTGATTCGGGACTAGGACTGAGTGGGTGACTTTTAAGAATGTTGTAATGGATTCAAGATGCAATAAGTGGTATCTAAGGATTTATGAATTTGTGTGTGCCTGAAGATTCGAGATTGTTGTTGGTTTGTGAAAGAGACTTGGAGCATTTGTTTATCATTATTGGCTTTGCGAGGTAGCATTTGAGAGATGGAAGTAACAACTTCATATTCATAAAAGGCTTATTCAGAACATGTACGTGGGTTAGAGGTACTACTGGACTTATAAGAGGGAACAAAGTGCCTCAAGAGTCTTAGTACACCGAGATTTCATGTTAGAATCACTTGGGGTGAGTTTTGATTGAGGTCCATAGTATACTTGGGAAGAGTAGTGTTGTCGTAAAGGTGGGATATGAGTAATCTGAAGGAGTTGGGTCCATTTAGCGCTAGCTTGGGTTAGCGTGGTAATATAGATGATCAGTTCCTTTGGTATTATTAGGCTTTACAAGTTTTTTTGTGGTAATACCATTGAGCTTGGTAGTCTGTGTGATTTGGGTAACTTAGAGGGATGCAATTAGGCTGACTTGGTTATGTGCATATGGATTCCGATGAGTTTGCGACAATTTTGACTACAACTTGCAGTTTATGTCTTCTATAGGCATGAAAATTTTGTTGTGTTGAGATATTCTCTTGAATTGAGTTTAGTGGGAGGTTTCTAGTGGATGAAGTGAGTATCCTATTAACGATTCAGAGTTTATAATAGAAATTCTCGTATTTCCGCATATTAGTATTATATATGCGGTGAGCTGTGTGGAATTAGGATTGCAGTAACAAGGTTGTGGTTCAGCTTCGAAAGAAATGTCACGAGTTCTAATCGGCATAGGAAATATCATATTTTAAGAGAATGCTAGCACTATTTATGTATCGCTTGAGAAGGGTGTGCTTTTATGGAAGATGCATTATGTATTGATTACAGATGCTTGACTAGTACTACATGAATCACATGGTTGGTTGCTATTAATTTTCTAGTTTTACTACTTGGTGTGAAAATTATTGGAGTATCTCCCATGGGGTGATTGTGTTTGTGTGACGTGTCATTCATTTGAGAGAAAGAGTTAGGGATCAGGTACGTAGATTTTGGTACTCTCGCGGTTTGGAGATTATATTTCTGAGAGGAGAACTATATCTATGGTTGCGGAATGTGGAAGTGTATTTAGGATTTGACAGCTGATTGTATGTGTCGTGGATGGGGTTACTGCTGACTTTTGGAAAGCTATTGACCTATTTTTGAAGGACCCGAATCGGTTTGTAGGCCCATTGGTAGGCCTAATGAGAATGTGTATTCTACAGTGGATTGGATTCGCTTATTTAGCACATCATTTTCTATGGGTGTGTCATCGGGAGAAATGGATGTTATTCCTGCCTTGATCTGCTTCATGCTTTACTTCCTTATGCTATAATGGGATGTGAGACTGCTTGATTACTCACACAGGTGTTGTGGTTCTATTTAGGCCTTGTGACGATATTGAGCAATATGGCTCTTGAGATGTTGATTTTCTTATTGCACCTTAGTCGTGCTCGGCCTTTTTTGTAGCGCATTAAGCTATCTGTCTCCCCATGGTTATATTTATGCACTTTACATGCTTGCTGTTGTTATACATGTGCTTAGTGAGTATGAGCGCGATGGCTCGATAGGTATCCCTATTTGGATTGATATATATGGATCGGGTTCATGCCGCAATGGTATTATGTGTGGATCCAGTTGCATGTCGCAATGGGGTTATGTTGTTTGCTCTTTATATGTATTTTGTTTCCCCGCATGGGATAGATTTATAGAATTATGCTACTAATGTTGTATCTGTTGAACTTGTTGGGTAGTTCGCTTTTAGTACTGTTTCAATTATTGATCATATTCGAGCGGTTTCTTGTTGGCGCACGGATCGCGTCGTATGAGGTTCTTGATGATATTTGATATTGGACATAAAATCAATGATATCAAATTTGTATCATTTATGTATGGCAGAGGAATGTAACTAATCAGCTCAAAATGTGGCAATGGTTCTTGTCGAGTGAGAGATCTCAGTGACTATTGATTTGACGGGAGGTTGTGAGTTTCTACACGTTTCTTTCATCATTTGCATTATTGCGAGGGTTGGAATAAGGTTTATGTGTCATGAGGTATATTACCAATATCGTGTTTGGTAATGAGCAGCTATTGTGGTAGATATTGCTATGGGCATATGCGTTATGTGGTACATCGTATGGTCACATCTTGGGGTAAACTTATGCTTTGATACAACTTATTGAGATTGATACAATGTGTTGGATCAAGAAGCTGAATGGTTTTGAAGATTGACAAAGGAACTCAGAGTTGAACCAGGTCCATCACTGGAGACATAGACACATGCAGAGTAAAGGGCACGTGAGGTGCACAAGCAAGAGATAAACACAATCAGTGATCTAAAGAGATATTTCCTGATCGAAAAGGTTGTAAATTGATAAGGAGATGGACTCCTTATTCAGTAAGAACAGAATCAAGATAAATGAGGATTTAGGGAGTTGAGATCAACTAGAACTCTTCCACCAAGGAAGAGTAGCATCCGAATTCTAGTGAATCTCTTTGTCTACTAATCCTATATATTATTCAGTGTTCTTATTGTACAGGTACGCACAAACGCATAAGAAAAACAAGAATTGAGAGAAAAATTACCAAAGCAATTTTGCAAGCAGTTCGTGTGAGAATTGAATGTGCGACTCTGAAGCTACTTGAACCAGCTAGAAGAACTAGTTCCATCTGTTGTCTTTTAGTCTAGTTTATTTGTAGTAGGTGATTACAAATTGTACCTTTCAGCTTTATCTAGAAGCAATTGTAATAGGTACTGAGTGTTCAAGTTATAGTTAACTTGAAGTTTGTCGCAGATAGCTAGAGGCTAGTTTGCCACAAAGGGTTAGAGTTAATCCTTAGGTTTACAAAAGAGTTTATTTTGTAAATGCTGTTTGGCTCATTGATTTAGTGAAGAGTTTGGGAAAATCCTACTGGGAAGTAGGTCGTGGTTTTTTCACCTTTTGAGATAGGTATTTTCCACGTAAAATTGTTGTATTCTTTAAATTCTGCATTTATTATTCCGCAAACTATAGGAGTTAAGAACCTGGTCCTTCTATAACTAATGCACGCGAAAATTGGACATCACATAAATAACCCCCCTTTTGTGTGGTATTGACGCTTAGAACATCAATTGGTATTAGAGCAGGTTATCCTTGAAGAGGCTAACACCTTAGGAAAAGATCAATATGAGTGCACCACCTAGGAACTGGGAAGGACAATCAACTGCTAGTCCACCACTCTTCAATGGCCTGTACTACTCCTGGTGGAAGAACATGATGAAGGATCACTTAATTTGAGAAGACTATGAACTATGGGACAGATTCACTGACGGCCCTCGGGCCACCATGAAAAAGACTGCTGAAGGAATAGAAGTGCCAAAGACAAGAGCTGACTGCACTGCCGAAGATTTAAGAAAATGGGAAAAGAATGCGAAAGCCAAGAAGTGGCTTGTGTGTGGACTTGGTCCAGATGAGTACAACATGATTCAAAGCTGCACTACTGCCAAGGAAATTTAGGACACTTTGCAAGTGGCTCATGAAGGGACTGCACAAGTGAAACGATCCAGAGGTACATTACTATATTCTCAATACGAGAACTTCTCTATGAAGGAATGAGAGACCATCCAAGAGATGTACACTAGGTTCACCACTCTGACAAATGAACTAAAATCTCTTGGAAGGACTATCCTTGAAGAAGACAAGGTTGAAAAGATTTTGACAAAGGGGTTTTCTAATTTCTTGGGAAAGTAAGATCACTGCTATTCAGAAATCCAAGAACATGGAAACCCTCAGGTTGAATGCGCTAATTGGAAATCTCACTACCTATGAACTTAGAAGGCAGACAATGAAGATAGATGCTCCCAAGAAGGAAAGAAGTCTAGCACAATCACTGAGGGAGCAAAATTGGAGGAAGATGAAATGGCTATGATCACCAAGGAATTCATAAACTATCTCATTAGGAAAAAAGTCATCTCAAGAGGTGGAAACTACAACAAGGCAAATGCACCAGAAAAACCCACCAACGAGGGATGCTACAAATGTGGAAAAACTGATCATCACATCAAGAACTGTCCTCGGTGGGAAGTTGAATGGAAAAAGGAAAGATCTGAACGAAGGAACCAGAAGAAGGAACTGGTTCATCCCAAGAAAATCAAGACATCAACAAAAGCTATGGTTGGTGCTTGGGGAGAAAGTTCAGATGAAGAATCAGATGATGAAGATGGAGATGAACAAGCGCTTATGGAAATTGGTGAATCAGATGAGGAGTCATGTGAGGAATTAGAGGTAAGTATATCTCATCTCAAAAACAAGATTAAGTTCTTATCTAAAGAAAAACTCTCTGAATTGTTACTTGGCTTCATTGATGATTATGAAGAAATAAATAAAGAAAAGGAACAACTGTCAAAGGAGTGTGAAATGTTAAGAGCAAAGTGTAAGAACCTGGAACTCAGAGTAAGTGAATCTGTGAGTGAAAACACTGCTCTGAAGAACCAGGTTCATCCACTTGAAACAAATATCCTAGAGTTAAAATCTAAAAATTTAAAATTGAAACTAGGAACCAGTAAGAAGACAACTAACAACTCATCTTAGAAGAAAATGTAGGCAGACTAAAGGATGAGTTGTATAAGAAAGATGAACAAATAAGAGTGTTGAAGGAGGAACTTGGTAAGGTTAAGCATGACATGGACATAACATGCAAATGGAATAAATCCTCTGATGCTTTAACATGGCTACATGAAAAAATCACAGTAACAACAGAAGAGGACTTAGCTTTGGGAGTCAACTGCCTAAATGGGATCCCAAAAGCAAGTACCTCACACTTCCTAAGAATAAAATTTGTACCCATTATGGTAAGACTGATCACTACAAAATTGAGTGCAATGCAAAAGAGCAGGCCAGTCAAAAGAATAAAAGTTTTGTTCGAAAGAAAAACTGGCTACCAAATTGGGCCAAAAGGAACTTAATTCATCCTTTTACTTAATGAAAGAGACCCAAACTAGTTTGGGTTCCTAAGACTAACCCCTTATTTTCTTTTGTAGGTTCAAGTGAAAGTAAGTAGTCAAATATGGTACATGGATAATGGCTGCTCAAAACACATGACTGGCAACAAGGAACAATTCCTTTCACTTGAGAACCTCAAAGGAGGAAATGTCTCCTTTGGAAATGGGAAGAAAAGTGAAATCATTGGGGTTGGTAAGGTAGTTAAGTATGACACACTTTCCATTGAGAATGTTTACTTGATAGATGGCTTGAAATATAGCCTGATCAGTGTGTCTCAACTGTGCGACAGAGGTAATCTGGTAGCGTTCACTTCTACAAAATGCTTTGTAATTAATATTATTACTGACAAGATTGTTTTGCAGGGAAGAAGAGTGAACAATATCTACATTATAGATCTGTCCACACTATCAGAAAACGAACTAACATGCTTGAGTGTGCTGGACAGTGATCCTCTCCTTTGGCACAAAAGACTTGGACATGCCAGTCTAAGTCAACTCAACAAATTAGTCTCCAAGGACTTGGTGATAGGCCTCCCTAACTTTAAGTTCAAGGAAGACAAAGTTTGTGAGGCTTGTGCAAAGGGGAATCAGGTAAGATCTTTCTTCAAAAGCAAGAAAGTTATAAGTACCACCGGGACGTTGGAACTGGTCCATATGGATCTGTGTGGTTCTATGAGAACATTAAGCAGAGGTGGTAAAAGATATGTAATGGTGCTTATTGATGACTATTATAGATTTACCTGAACATTGTTTCTAACCTCTAAAGATGAAGCATTTGATATGTTTACCTCTTTTGTTAGAAATATTCAGAAACAATTAGGAAATCAACTTGCATCAATAAGGTCTGATCATGGCACTGAATTTGAAAATGCCAAATTTGCTGAATTTCGTAATGAACATGGCATAGATCATAACTTCTCTTCCCCCAGAACTCCACAACAAAATGGGGTGGTTGAAAGAAAGAATAGGACACTTAAAGACATGGCTAGAACCATGCTTCTTTATAGTAAACTACCTCATAGCTTCTAGGCAGAAGCTATAAACACTGCATGCTATATCATAAATAGGTGCATGACTAGACCACTTGTAGAGAAGACTCCCTATGAGTTACTTAAAGGGAGAAAGTCCAATATATCCCATCTTAGGGATTTTTGCTGTAGGTGCTTTGTGCACAAGAATGGCAAGGACTCCCTATGTAAGTTTGATCCCAGAAGTGATGAGGGAGTATTCTTGGGATATTATTCACATAGTAAGGCTTATAAAGTGTATAACAAAAGAACTATATGTGTTGAAGAAAGTGTGCATGTTGTTTTTGATGAAACTAACATTCACTCTGAGAGACAGGAACAAAAAGATGAAGAAATTGGGCTGGTCAGAAACTCAAACCAAACTGGAGCAACATTGGAAGAAGGAATAAGTGATGGAACAGGTCCATCTACCCCGGGCAACTTGACAGGGGGAACTCAACAACAAACCTCATTAGAACCTGTCCCTAATCCTGTTCCACAATAACAAGGCACTATCATCAAGTTATGATTAGTTGGTTGTAAAACCACACAGATATCAAAGTTCTCACCCCATCGAGAACATCATAACTGATCTAACTTCTGGAATCAAAACCAGATCCTCTCTGAAAAATCTGTGTGCTTTTAATGCTTTTCTATCCCTGATCGAACCCAAAAATGTTGCTGAAGCTTTACAGGATGCAGACTAGGTAAATGCCATGCCAGAAGAACTCAATCAATTTAAAAGAAGTCAAGTTTAACATATGGTACCTAGACCATTAGATAGATCAGTGATTGGCATAAAATGGGTCTTCAGAAACAAACTTGATGAAGATGGAACAGTTACAAGAAACAAGGCAAGATTGGTGATTCAAGGATATAGTCAGGAGGAAGGCATAAACAATGATGAAACCTTTGCTCCTATGGCAAGGTTGGAGGCAATCAGGCTCCTCATAGCATTTGCTGCCTACATGGAATTCACCCTTCACCAGATGGATGTCAAGAGTGCCTTCCTGAATGGCTACCTAAAACAAGAAGTATTTGTCAAGCAACCTCCGTGGTTTAAAAGCAAGGAGAATCCAGATCATGTGTACAAACTTGACAAAGCACTGTATGGAATCAAGCAAGCACCAAAATAATGGTATGAAAGGCTATCAAAATTCTTACTTGAGCATGACTACAAGAGAGATAAAATTGACAGCACCTTATTCTTGAAGGAAAAAGGTAAATATCTCTTGGTAGTGCAGATATATGTAGATGGAATAATATTTGGGGAAACTTTTGAAAAACTAAGTAAAGAATTTGCTAAACTAATGGGGAGTGAATTTGAAATGAGCATGATGAGTGAATTAATTTCTTTTTATGCTTACAAATTAAACAAAATTCAAATGGAACTATGATCCATCAGCAAAAATATGTGAAAGAGTTGCTCAAAAGATTTAAAATGGAAGACTCAAAAGAAATTGACACCCCTATTGCAACAACCACAAAACTAGATGTAGATGAACCTGGCTCATCTGTTGATCAAAAGTTGTATAGAGGGATGATTGGGTCATTGTTATATCTTACTGCCAGTCCTGACATTGTTTTCAACGTAGGACTTTGTGCAAGATTTCAGGCTAATCCAAAGGAATCCCATTTAATTGCAGTGAAGAGAATTTTGAGATATCCAAAAGGCACCACTGACCTCTGTCTTTGGTACCCTAAAGGTAGTAATTTTGATCTTGTGGGATATGCTGATGCTGACTATGCAGGCTTCTTGGTAGATAGAAAGAACACCTCAGGTATGGCACACTTTTTGGGCTCATGTCTTGTGTCTTGGGCCACTAAGAAGCAGAACGTAGTAGCTCTATCTACTGCTGAGGCTGAGTATGTGGCTGCAGCCTCATGTTGTGCTCAACTATTATGGATTAAACAATAATTGATGGATTTTGGTATAGAGGTCGGATGTATCCCTATCTTCTGTGATAACACTAGTGCTATTAGTATGACAAAGAACCACATTCATCTTAAAAGAACAAAGCACATAGATGTTAGACACCATTTCTTAAGAGACAGCTATGAGAAGGGATTGATCTCTATTGAATTCTGTGCTACTGATAAACAGATTGCTGACATCTTTACTAAAGCACTAAGTAAAGAGCATTTTGAAAGGAACATGTTAGAGTTAGGGATGATTAAGATCACCTAACTGAACCAATTCAAAAAATAAAAAAATTTGGCTAGGAATTCTGAAATTTGTGTAAATAATCAAAATAATCATTGCTCAGTTTCATGCTATAATCAACATACTCTCTTGCCATGTGTTAATATGAATCTTTGGTTACTAATGATGTTTATCCATTTTTTGAAAATTGAGGCTTAATCAAGAGATTCCTACAGGATGAACCTTGTTCATCAATGTTGGTTCATCTGACAAACGAGGTATATGTTCTCCACTATACACACCTTGAAATGTTAATAGTTAATCATGAGCAGAACTCCATCTAAAAAAAGTTCTTTTCAAAATCTAGCATTTATCCTAAATTTGAACCTGTTCCGTCTACCCAAAAGAGTCCAATCGAATTAAAAAAGCCTTGATTATAGGGTAGTCATGACCGTCATTTTTTAACTGACACTTCTGAACCGATTAGATTTCTTCTTGACCCAAATTACACCCGTTGTGTATTAATTAACCATTCCTTTATAAAACCCCATCATCATCACTTCTCTAAATCATCATTCATTTCTCCTCCTCGAGTCATAACCGTCGAAACCCTTCCAACTTTCTGCTCAAACATCTTGATCCTAATCTTCTTCCTTTCTTCAACAAAAATTCATCACAATGGCTAATACCCCACCACCTGCTTTATCCTCCTCCCCCACACCTGACTACAGTATCACTTTCGAAGATACTGGTTTCAACCCATCTCAATCAAATTCTTCCACCCCATCTCAATCCCATTCCCGCCACCCCTCAAAACAATCCTGTTCCGTCTCCTCCACTCACCCCCGTTGCTCAACCAAGCACTAATCCAGAATGCAGGAGAAGACGTGTCAAAATGCTCTCCAGAAAAACAGTGGCTACTGGCTCTCTAGCTAATAAATTGAACTGCCAAGCTTCAAGACAGCTAGGCTCAAGAATATGAGAACTCCAGTGACTCCTTCAAGTCAACAACTGATGGGGAAGCAACCGGTTCATCTGATTCTGAACAGGTATCATCAACTCCTAAAACTGGGTCTGAGCATGCACCTGTCATTTCTAAAAATAGGTTTGTTCTGATTGGGTCTGTGGTGGATGTGGAAGTTCATGATAGGAAACAAAGAAGTGGTAAAAATGAAATTGTGAAAGAAAATGAGAGAGAGGGAAGAGGGAGTACTGTGAGGGGAACTAGGGTAGAAGGTACTCCATTGGCAATTTGTGGTACTACTCTAGTGGTAGTTGAAGAAAGAGCCAAAGACTTAGAGGGAAGTAACTCATGAGAGGCTGTTGAGGGGTTGGAAAATCTTCAACATGCAACTGATGAACCTGGTTCATCCATTGAGGAAACCTTAGCTGATCTTATGAGAAAGTTAGGGGAGAGTTATAAACCCACGAAGAAGAGGACACCCAAGGCTAAGAAGGTTGACACTCCAGTGGTGAGTAAGAAAAGAAAAGCCACTCCCTCTACTGAAACCCCTCTTCCAAGAGGACGAACTACAAGAAGTTCAATTAGGCAGAGTGAAGATGAGTTGCAGAAGGATTTGAAGGGGAGTAAGAGAAAGGGAGCTGAAAAAGGGAAGGCAAAAGTGTTTGAGCCTGTAGAAGCTGTTGAGGTTGAGGAGATGGACCTGGTCCATCAAGAAGAAAAAATGGCAGATGTTGAGGTTCAGACACCCAAACCCAAGAAAGCAAAGACTTCTTCCAAGAAGTCTGCATCTGTGTCTGCTAAACCCTCAACTATTTCCAAAAAGACTAGGTCTACACTCAAATCAAAGAAGATTTAGATTGATGAAGAGGAAGATTGGAGTGGTGAAGAAGCAGAGGAGTCTGGTGGAGAGAAAGGCAATTTGACCAAATTTGGGAAGCGCACAATTCTGAAGGGAAGATTGTTGAATGATTTGGAGGGGTCTGGCATGGTCTACCTATTGGACACTTTGAAAGTGCGGGCTGGAAGGACATGGTCCTTCAGTTAGATGGCAGGCTGGCCAGAAGTGAGATTGTAGAATTCATGGCCAATGCTGAGGTCAAGGATGGAAGGGTTTCTAGTCAGGTCAAAGGGAACAAAATCACCTTTGATGCCATAAAGCTGGGCGAAATCCTTGGGATACCTTCTGAAGGTTATGATGATTATACGAGGCAGAAGTGGCCCAACTTGGATGGTCTTCCTTCAGCATTGAAAATTACCAGGAGGTTCAGTGACAATGCTGAAAAGGTGGAACCAAGGGCAGTTTACAAAAGCGAGATAAAGCCCCCTCACAAGGTGGTCTTTGAATTCATCAACAAATGCGTACTGCCCAGGCAAGAGAGAAGGCACATAGCGAACTACATGGACTTAACTCTCATGGAGTGCTTGGACAGTGGCAAACAAATCAACTGGCCCTACTTTATCATTCAACTACTGGACAGGGTGGTCAATGGTTCCAAGGCCCATGCCATCCCTTATGGTTTCATCCTCACGACTGTGCTGGCGGCTCACTTCAAGGTACCCCTGAAGAAGGCAGAAATGGCTATTGTCAAGGACTTCTTTTGCAAGAACACGCTTCTGGCATGTGACTATATTGTAAATGTTCCTGACAATGAACCTGGTTCATCCAAAAAAATGCCAGTAAATAGCAAAGTCAGGGTACTTGTGCAGGAAGGTGAGGCTAAGGATGCTGAAATTCTTAGGTTGAAGCTGAGAGAGATGCTCTCAAGACTGAGCTTGCCAAAGAGAAGGAGAAGAATGAGGGGATTCTTCAGAACATGCTGTCTCTTCTCCAAGCAAAGAACCCAGCCTCCACCCCTTCCCAGCCTTAGTTGTCCAGTGTCCTTTCTTTAACCCTCTATGACCCAGATTCAGGATTTTTCTTTGTTTCTTTTGCTCATGGTAGTAACTGTTTTATTTCTTTGTGTGGATGGTGGTTGAACTATGCTCCTATAAATGAATTTTGGTGTTTCTGCTCTTATTTTTGTCTCACTTTCTTTGATAGTTTGCATTTTTTGGTTCACTATTGATGATTAATCCATGTTTGCACTTGCAGTTGCCCCTGTGGCCATGAGTAATCCTTATTTCTATGGTAATTCTAACATTTTACAACTTTTCGGTGATGCCAAAAGGGGGAAGCTGTGCTATATTTGAATATGTGATATTTATAACCTAATGAACCTGGTTCTTTATGATAAATGCTTAATACTTTAAAAGTGTCAATGTTGGATTAAAGTAATTAGAGGCCTAAGCACATAGTTTGTCATCATCAGAAAGAGGAAATTTGTTGGATCAAGAAGTTGAATGGTTTTAAAGATTGACAAAGGAACTCGGAGTTGAACCAGGTCCATCACTAGAGACATAGACACATGCAGAGTAAAGGGCACGTGAGGTGCACAAGCAGGAGATAAAGACAATCAGTGATCTAAAGAGATATCTCCTGATCGAAAAGGTTGCAAATTGATAAGGAGATGGACTCCTTATTCAGTAAGAACAAAATTAAGATAAAGGAGGATTTAGGGAGTTAAGATAAACTAGAACTCTTCCACCAAGGAAGAGTAGCATCCGAATTCTAGTGAATCTCTTTGTCTACTAATCCTATATATTGTTCCGTGTTCTTATTGTACAGGTACGCACAAACGCAGAAGCAAAACAAGAATTGAGAGAAAAATTACCAAAACAATTTTGCAAGCAGTTCATGTGAGAATTGAGTGTGCGACTCTGAAGCTACTTGAACCAGCTAGAAGAACCAATTTCATCTGTTGTCTTTTAGTCTAGTTTATTTGTAGTAGGTGATTACAAATTGTACCTTTCAGCTTTATCTAGAAGCAATTGTAATAGGTACTGAGTGTTCAAGTTATAGTTAACTTGAAGTTTGTCGCAAATAGCTAGAGGCTAGTTTGCCACAAAGGGTTAGAGTTAATCCTTAGGTTTACAAAAGAGTTTATTTTGTAAATGCTGTTTGGCTTATTGATTTAGTGAAGAGTTTGGGAAAATCCTACTGGGAAGTAGGTCGTGGTTTTTTCACTTTTTGAGCCAGGTGTTTTCCCCGTAAAATTGCCGTGTTCTTTAAATTCTGCATTTATTATTCCACATACTGTAGTAGTTGGAACACATAGATGAACCTGGTCCTTCTATAACTACTGCACGCGAAAATTGGACACCACACAAATCACCCCCTCTTGTGTGGTATTGACGCTTAGAACATCACAATGTATATATAAAAGAATTGGATCTTAGAGGGATCTCTGGAAGTTGGAATTGGTTTTAAGGATTACAAACTAAGGTTGAAGGAAGCATTTTCAGTCAGGATTGTGTAATAGGATCATATGGGTTGAGGTGACATGAGATCATCCATGGGTATTTGTATGATGAGTTATGCAGTGTTTTGGCAACTTTGGAACGACTCTTGGCTCGTTTGAGGACGAACATGTGTTTAAGTATTGCACGTATGTAATGACCCGACCGATTGTCTTGAGCTTTAGCACTTTGTATGATGGTTGAGACTTTGAGTAGATTTATATTATGCATTATGACATTCGTGTTTAGTTGGTTTTTCCGAGAGGTTCGAAGTTGATTCGGAAGAGTAATTATCAATTCAGAAGCTTTAGGTTCGAAGACTTGACCAAGGTTTGACTTTTGAGTAAACAAACTCGGAATCAAGATTTGATGGTTTCAATAGGTTTGTATGGTAATTTTGGGCTTGGGAGTATGTTCATATTTGAATTTAGATATTCCTAGAAGGGTTTGGCTCTATTTGTCGAATGTTGGCAATTTAAAATATTGAAGAGTTCACAAGTTTGACCCGAAATTGACTTTTAATATATCGTCTTTGAATTATTGTTTCGAAATTTGGAATAGGTTCATTTTGTCAATTGGAACTTGTGTGCAAAGTTTGGTTGTAATCTGGAATGTCTTAGTGTGGTTCGTACGCGTTCGACGAAGTTGAAATTTTTAAAAGTTAAGAAAATGATCTTGACCTTTGATTCTTGGTTTTGATGTTAATTGTGGTGTTTTGAGTCTTTGGACAAGTTTTAATAATGCATTTGGACTTGTCGTTATGATTGGACCAGGTCTCGTGGGGCTCAGATGAGTTTCAAGGTGGTTTCAGACCACTTTGGGTTGTGATTTCATTGCTGATTTCTGGTGCTTTCCTGATGAGCTTCGCGATCGCGGCAGGAGCTCCCCGATTGCGTAGGATGTTTTTGGGTGCTGTTAATTTTGTTCATCACGTTCGTGGTCCTGAGCAGTGTAGATCATCACGTTCGCAGTAGAGGCTTTGGATTCGTGAAGCACATCTAAAGCTAGAGGTACGTTTGGCCTTCTTGATCGCGATGAGACTGCCGCGATCGCATATGGGACTGTTGGGCAGTGTATTTAAGTTGCCATTTTCGGGATTCTACCCATTATTTCATATTTTGAGCCTTATACTTCGAGAAAAGGATATTTTGAAGAGCAGTTTCACTACTACCTTGGAGGTAAGTAATTCCCACTAGAATTTGGTTTTATATATAAATTACTCGTGGATTTCTACACCTAAAACTAAGAATTTTGAAACAAAATTTGAGGTTTTTGCCTACATTTTAAGAGAGTGTATTTTTTTTTTTGGATTTGAGTACCGATTTGGACACAATTTTAGAAACAAATGATATGTTTGGAATCGATAGGTTATGGGTCATTGAATTTCTGTACTGATTTCGAATTTTGGAAACGTGGGCCCCAGTTGACTTTTATTGACTTTTGGAAGTTTCGTCAAAGATCTAAGCTTTATGGATTGTGATCGCTTCTTATGTCATTGTTTACTTCTTTAGATGATGTTTCTCTTGGATTTGCGCGATTGGAGGGCTTGATCGAGGTTTTGACGCAGTTCGAGATTTAAGACTAGCCCAGATGAGGTAATTATCTTGCCTAAGTTGTTTGAGGGTAAGATTCCCATTGGCTATGATATTTGTTATATATTGGGGGTGACGTATATGCGAGGTGACGAGCGTATATGCGTATACCACGATTATTCATGATCCAGGTTGATCTTAGGCCTTTGTATACCTTGTTTTTCTAATAATACTTTGTTGATATCATGTTTTCTCCATTTGTATGACTACATGAGCTATCATTCATGCTAGAAATTACGTCTAGGCTATTTGCTTAATATTTGAGGCATTAGAGGGAAATTTTTATTATGATAAGCTATTTGCCTTTATCGTAGTCATATTTTTTAGTCATAATATTATTTTCGCGTGTTATATATTTGTCTCTGTACTTTTATATGTTATCTCACATGTTGTCAGTCTCCTTGTGCGTGACATGAGTTTGAGCTGAGTTGTGGTACGTTGGTATATTCCATATGGCATGTTGAAATTATATTTCTCTAAGATGTTGGCATATGGAGAATTGAACGGATTGATGACTGATCCTGGGCCATAGAGCCATGTTAGCATTGATAGTGAGGTGATGCGTACGCCAATCCCTATGTTGAGCTGAGTAGTCTTGATAGTGAGGTGACGCGTGCACCAGACCCCATATTGGACTGATTGATATTGATCATTGACTTAGATCCGACCAACACTTGTGCTAGGATTGCCCATTAGGAGTCAGGTACAAACTGTGGGTGCGGGAACACATGTCATATATGTGATTTATGAGGGACTTGTGTCATGCACCCGTACAGTGATGAGTGTGTGTGTATGTGCGTAATGATCCATGTGCATTTTTCCAGGAACCGTGAGAGTGTTGAGCGTATAATTCAGGGGCATTAAGTGAGGCACCATGAGAGTGCTAAGAATATGACTAAGGGGTACTTGTTCCAGGCACTATGAGTGTACTGAGATTTATTCATACCTATGATTTATTTTGAAATTTTTGATTAGGCATTTATATTTGACATGTATGCATAAAGTTGTAGTTTCCTCATGCTATTCGATATTGGATGTCTCTACTTGATGTTTAGAGCTTGAAATCACAATTTACCTTGATAAATATCTGACTAAGTGAGTTCTGTAGAAAGAGATGATGCCTCGACCAATATCTTGAAAAACATGCCTATATTTCTTCTTGTTCTGTAAGAGTTGAACCTGTTATTATTTGAGCTGCTTTTCTCCTACATGCTATTATTCTGCTGTTATTGTTGTTTTTAGTTGTGGAAAGTGAGCATCGGACCTTGCAAAGCTCGTCACTACTTTCAACCCGAGGTTAGGCTTACTACTTATTGAGTACATGGGGTCGGTTGTACTCATACTATACTCCGTACTTCGTGTGCAGATCCAAGGTGTTGCTGATAGCGGAGGTTACCAGTGAGCTGTATCCAGATTAGCTTCGAGATTTCGAGGTACACTGTTGTTCAGTTTCATAGGCCTTGAAGTCCCCTCCTTTATCTTTTGTTCTTACCCTTCAGTCTTCTACACAATATTATATTTTGTTCAGACTTTGTATTTAATATTCTATAGAGCTCATGCACTCAATGACACCAGATCTTGGAAGGGTTTACAGTTGAATTGCTATTTTGACTTTATTTAATAGTATTATTCAGTATTTGAGGCCATTTAGTACTATTGTTGAATTTTAATTATGAATTTTGGTTGTTTGATTTCCTAGCTAGCAGTGTTAGGTTCCAACACGACTATGGTAGAATTTCTAGTCATGACAATATATGTTTGGTTTGGGCCCCGCGTGACCCGAGGCAGTTTCATTGCTTATTATTGAAAGTTGGAAATAAGAGTTTATGAACATTGAAATCTTTGAGTTTTGATGCTTGATTCTTTATTTTTATGTTGTTTTAATGACTTGAGCTTATGAGCGAGTTTGCATGAGGTTTATAATATTTGTATGGATGTTTGAAATACGTCTCAAGGGGTTGGGTGAGTTTCGAATTGGTTCCAGGCTTATTTTTCTATGTTTCCATTGATGATGCTGCAGTCATCGCAAGTGCAATGAGCTGCTAGCAATGCGAGGTTCACATTTGCGAATCATACCTCGTATTTGCGATGTTTGGGATGGGAAGGCCAGCTTCACAATCATACCTCTCCATTTTAAAGTTGGGATCACCTTTGTGATGCTCGCAATAGCAAAGCGAATGTCGCATTTGCGACTTTAATGACCCAGGCACCTATTCACAATGGGGACCAATGATTCGCATTTGCAAGCTGTACAATTGCGAACAAAATTTTGTAATTGCGATAGATGCAGCTGGGATAAAAATAACGAATTTTGGGATTTGCTCATTTTGTTCAATTTTCGAGACCTAGACTACGTAAGGAGGCGATTTTGTAGCGAATTTTCTTTCATCTTAAAGGGTTAGTAACTTTAACTTATTTTGATTAATTTTATTATTCCCCAAAGATTTTCATTCCTAAATCTAGGATTTTACAGGATAAGAGTAGGGGTTTTAGGTAGAAACTTTAAATTTTATATTTCATAGAATTAAACCTCGATTTGAGGTCGGATCTCAAAACAAATTACACATTCGGACTCGGGTATGAATGATGTCACGACCCAAAATCCATACATGATCGTGATGGCGTCTATCGTGTTACTAGGCAAGCCTACTTACCGAAATATTACTATTGATTGATTTTAAGAATATAATAAACAATATCAACATTTAAAGTTCTCATAAACTAAATCTTCTCTAAATAATATTAATATAATGTGCGAAAACGGCCTCAAACATCAGGGTGTCACTAAGTCATGAGCGTCTAAATCTATGAACTGGGATATATAACTGTCAAACTGACAATACATTCCAAAAGAATAAATGATAAAATGAGTAACAAGGTACTGCGGATGCTAGCAACTACCTTGCAATTTCCAAAGATAGCCGGCCTGAAATCAACAATTGCCTCCTTCTAACTCACCTGGATCTGCACATAAAGTGCATGGTGTAATGTGAGTACAACCGACTCAGTAGTAACAGAAATAACTAAGGAACTGAGTAGTAGTGACGAGCTAAACAAAACAATCCAATTATTTATTTTTACAATTTACAAATATACAGAAATAAACAGGTAAATTCCATAACTCAGTAATTGTCACAAAGAAATGTAAACAGATAAATGCAGCAACCACACAAATAAATACTATCTCACAGCAGTGTCACTCCATCACTCATCACTCGCACTCAACACTCAACACTCAATACTCAACACTCAATACACTCAACTCCGGAGGGGCTCCCAAAGCCCAAGCTCTAGGCACGGACATCTCACGTACCATAATATGCTCTAAGCACGGATAACTCACATGCCATAATATCAATACCTGGATCCGCACGGACAGCTCACGCGCTATGGTATCAATACGTGGACCCACACGGATAGCTCACGTGCTACGTGGACAGCTCACACACTATGGTATTAATATTCTCACAACCAGGCCATCAGTCTCACTCAATCATGTACCTCACTTGCCTCACCATCATCAACAAATAAGGGGACACAACCCACATCAAGTATATAAACATAGAGACTGAGGTAAACATGTACAATAATTTCTATGGTTGAGTACAAATAATATTAGCATGAATAAAGCCTAAGCATGATCTCTAACATTAAGGTATACAAGTTCAACAACAAGTAACTAGGTAAACACAGATGATGGGCATGAGGCCTCACGAGATGGACCGAGTCTCCATCCCTCGAGGTATACATCCACACGCCCGTCACCTAGCATGGGTATCACCTCCAAACAATCACATGATATCAAATTCTCCGGGTTTATACCCTCAAAGCTAGAGTTAAAACTGTTACTTATCTTAGCAACGTAAAATCCTACTACGAGATGCCCTCGTCTCTGGAATCGGTCTCCAAAAGCTCCGAATTTAACCATAATTAGATTAATACCATCAACATAGGCTAACAAATCTAATTCCACAAATAAAAACTACAAAATATGTTGAAAATCCGAAATCGGCCAAAACCCGGCCACCGAGCCCACATCTCGAATTCAGTCAAAAATAGCAGAATCAAACCCTCGTCCTCTCCCGAGTCTAACCATATAAAATTTATTAAAATCGGACTCCGTTTGGTCCCTCAAATCTCTGCCTAAATTTCTCCAAAACTCAAGTCCTAACTCCCTCAATTTCACTCTGAAATCATCAATCAAATCCCAAAAAACGAAGATGGATCCATGAAATATAACCAACATCAAGTAAAGAATACTTACACAAATTCATATGGTGAAAATCTCCTCCAAAATGTCTCAAATCCGAGCTCCCCAAATCAAAATATGACCAAAAGAACAAACCCTTATTTTATATATTTTTCTGCCAGTTATTCTGCCTCGTTTCTCATGCCAAACGATCCCGAAACTCGTTTTTATGCCTCCAATGGATTCCTTATAAAATTCTAGTCAAGTTAGGGTTTTTAATCACTCAATTTGATCTTATAATGAAGGAGATATGTAGGTTTTAATATTTTCAAATAGGGAAGATTTTTAAATACGCTGTCAGTGGTAATTTCGTAATTAATCTGAAGAATTTGACAACCTTAGTAAAATAATCATAAAATCCTCATATGATGTCTTAATTCGACGATTCTTTTTGCTATGGGTCCATAATTACAACACGTATCTAATGCTTCATTCAAAACAAAAATCGGAGCTCATTTGCTAAATATGATATCATTTATGCTTGAAGAAACAACGTTGAAACATAAGAAAAACGAGCGCAATACAACCTAAACCTATCCGAAACACCCTAGTCCCTCGGGACCTCAACCAATAATTCAAAAAATTCATTTATCATTACCCGGACTTAGACGAACCTCCGAAAGACCTAAAACCACACCAAAATACCAAATCAACCTCGGATTCAAGTCTAAGAACTTCTAAACTTCCAAAATTCACTAACGACGCCGAAACCTATCAAATCACGTCCGAATGACCTAAAATTTTGTACACAAGTCCTAATACATCATACAGAGCTACTCGTGCACCCAAACTACCGATCCAAATACAAATGCTCAAAACGACCAGTCAAGTCGTTACAAATGAGTAATCGAAATTTCGTCTTGATTTCAAATTTCAACCAAGTGGGTTGAGTTGACTTTTTGTTTACTTTTTTCAAATATGTTATAGATCGGACATTTTTGGTATTAGGAGAGTTCATTTATCTTGTTTTGACTTGTTTGAGCGTTATTTTACTAGATTCGAGTGGTTTGGAGGCTTGTTTTAATGGAAAAACGATGTCGGATTGTTAATTTTATTCTAAAAAGAGATAAGTATCACAGTTCACCTTGATTTGAGGGAATTAAAATATAATTAAGGTCTATTTTCTACGTTTTTATGTGTTGGGGGCAGCGTATATGCAATGTGGCGAGGGTACATGCGTTGTCATGGGTTAAAACATGCAGGTAAAACTAGTTTATTCTTGCCTTTACTTATTCATGCCTTTATTTATTTCATTACTTTACCTATTACGTGCCTTTATTTATCCCACTTGTTTCATGCTTCTACTTATGACACATATTTACTTATATCATGCCTAAACTTGTTTTATGCCTTTACTTGTTACATGTCCTTACTTATTTCATGCATTTACTTGTTACATGCCTATACTCGTTTCATACCTTACTTGTTTATTGCCTTATTCACCTATGTTGTGTTGATTGTGTGACATCTTGATTGTTCACGTGTTAACGACTTTTTTTGGGTTCTTGTTGAGTTGTATGAGGTTGATTAGCTCTTGGATATGGGGATTTCCATCACTCGTTGTTCGTGTTCATCTTCTCCTTAATGAATTATGTTTCTCTACTTTTCTCGATATCATATTATGACATTCGCTTTGTTCGGTTGTTGTTGGATGTATCTATATGAATTGGTATGTTGGAAAGGGTTGCTGCCATAACATTCTTATTAGAAGGACTAGGTTTCTCTCCACAACAATAATATGGTCATGGAATCGGGTTGGTGCCACAATAGTGTGTGTGTGTGTTGAATCAGGTTGTGTGCTACAACGTATATATTATGAATTCTGGTGTTAGTTTGTGATATAATCTTCTCTTATGGGTTTTGGTGATATTATTGAAGGATATCATTTCTTCCCCGTTAGTTTGAGCTCTTGAAAATGTTTTGGTTGTGTTATTCGAGAAACACTGTTATTATTTCTATTATTGGATCCTTTTACTATTCTTTGCATTTATTCCTAATATTATTAATGTTATCCCTCTTTCTATTTTGCTTACTAACTGTACGATTTTATGTGGTAAGTGTCTTATATAGCCTCGTCACTACCTCGTCGAAGTTAGGCTCGATGCTTACTTAGTACATTGGATCGGTTGTACTCATACTACACTTCTGCACTTCTTGTGCAAATTTGGACATTGGTACCATCGAAGTCTCGAGCCCGAGAAGTGCTTAGCCGTTACCAGATAGGAGACTCGAGGTAGAGACGCATTCTCGTCCGTACGCCATGAAGTCACCTTTCCATTATCTCCATTACTGCCTATTGTACCAGACAATACTGTATTTCATGCAGACTTTGTCTTTAGTACCCTTAGTAGCTCATGTACTCTGTGACACTAAATCTTGGGGAATAGGTTAGATAGTGTTTGATTTTAGACTTATTATGTATTTCTGAGCTCCCACTCTTTATCTAAATTAATATGTTGTTAACTGCTAGTCTTTCTTCTTTGTTATTATTAAGTGTTGGCTTACCTAGAAAGCAGTATTAGCCACCATCATGACTCCCTTTGATTGGGATTTTGTGTCTTGACAAATTCACCGCTCAAAATAAGGCGAAAAAAAGAGCAAGTATTGTAGATATTCTCATAAGAATTTGGCCTAATGAGATCCATAAAGAATTTGAAGAAGTTCAAATAAGGAATGAAATCATAATTAGGGATTCAGTTCATAAGTTCTTGGAGAAAGAAACAATTCAGGGGAGTTTCCTTAATCTTGCCTTTTATTTGTGCGTCATGGGAACATATCACAATTTAAAGTATATGGTGGGGATGTATATATGTGTTTAATTTATTTTGTGTGTTTTCTTTATTGAGCTAATAAAAAAGTAAAACTTCAAAAATATATCTTTTATTCTTATTATTTTTATCCTTAGTTTTTTTTAGGTAGTGTAGCAATTCTCCCTTGGTTTTTCTTTGTGCTGTATTTGTTTTCAAGAGTTATTTTGCTTGAACCAGGTATAGGTAGCTTTTAACTTTTTAGGAGTAGAGAATCTTGTACCTTTGTGCTAATTGAGGAAATTTTCTTGACTTTATACTATCTTGAGACCAGTGAGTGCCTTGGCTATGATTCCTAGGCTCACATCTTGACTCTAAGTAAGTTCCTTAAATTGATAAATTTTGCTTAACTAAAATGATGAGAGAGTCAAGACTGATCTAGTTCTGAGTGGGTTATGCCAATATATGTGTGAGGTTGTTGTTGATATTTTGTACATGTCATTTTATGTCTAGAACTTGTTTAGAGTGTGTGTAAATCGAAATGGTAGTCTTGCTCAGTCTAGGAAGTGATAAAGACATTTCTTTGTAGCCATGTGTCACTACCCCAAATCAAAAGGTACGTGATGGCGCCAATCGTGAAACTAGGCTAGCCCTCTAACACAATAAACTCAATATTTTTTGTTCTATAGAAATATAGTCTCACATTTTTAACAAAATTCACTTTTTAAGACAAGTTCATCAAGAATAATAATCCGAAACGATCACAATCTAATACCGACCCAGACCTCTAGAGTCAACTATCATGAGCATCTAAGACAATAAATACAACGTATACGCAAGTGACTTTGCTACTAACATAAGTCTGAAATATGAAAAATCTATTAACTAGGAATGTCACGACCCAAGAATCCCACCTTCGGGCCATGACTGCGTCTAACGTTGAACCCGCTAGACAAGCCAACGTTTGAACTAAGTAAAACTTATTAACAACAAATACGAACAATATAACCAAGGCTTCGATGGCCCACCATATAAAATTTAACAAAATAACCCAAAATACAACATAGCACTTTTCGAAATAAAACCCATAAACAAATCCCAGAACTGGTGTCACATACTCACGGACTATCTAAGAGATTACTACAAACAAAAGGTCTGAAATAAATACATAAGACTGTCTTTGAAATACAAAGTAAGACAGAGCTGAAAGTGGAAAGTAGAAGGTGACGTCAAGGCCCACGAACGTCTGCGGGTCTACCTCGAGTCTCCTGTGTGACTGAATGAGATGCTCCGATCGTCAGTGATCTCCGGGTCCGGCTGCGTAGTCTGCACAACATAAAGAAGTGCAGGTGTAGCATCAGTACAACCGACCCCATGTACTGAGTAAGTGTCGAGCCTAACCTCGGCGAAGTAGTGACGAGGCTAGGACCAACACAACATATGTACCTGTGCAATTTTATATAATAGCAGGAAAAATGGCACCCGAAATAAGCAAGCAAGACAGATACGGGGAGAACATGCTGGGGAGATAGGGTAACAGTATGCTAGCACATCAGTACAAGGTAATAAATGAAACGTAAAGACAAGGCAGAAATATAGCTTCTCAAACATATAATTAACAGGAAAGGCACGACATGCCCCCTCGTGCATAACCTCACAGTCACTCAGCACAGAATGTCCCCTCCTGCATATATAATAACTCTCGGCACGGAATGTCCCCTCGTGTATAACCTCACAATCACTCGGCACGGAATGTCCCCTCGTGCATATATAATATAATAACACTCAGTCAACACGGCATGTCCCCTCGTGCGACGAATAATAAAAACACAAGGCAACAATAATATGAAAGTCAACAACACGAAGTCTCAAGTGCATGGAAATATTCAATACAATTCTATTGTTCCGGCAAGGAGAAATCATCATTTACAACATCAACAAATGCCCGACAAGGGTCTCAGCTATAACCAACCTCGCATCAGTAATACAATTTCAACAGTGTAAGCCTCAACTGGAGCAAATAACTCAATAACTCTCCACGTCATGAAACAACATCAAGTATCACTTTTAATTCATAATTTACTCATAGTGCGGGGAATATTAGGAACATAGCAAATTTCATCACAATTGACTCACGGGCATACTTGACCGCAACGCATAAGCACTCGTCACCACGCCTATACGTTGGACATCAGTTGCACATAGAAAATAAGACCCTATACCTAATCCCTCAAGTTGAGGTTAAGCTAAACACTTACCTCGGCTCCAAAAATTGTGAGTCAAGCCTCGATCACAGCCTTTCCTCTCGACTCCAACTCCGAATCGGGAATATCTAGACATAATGGATTTATTAACATCAATAAGTACTCAATAAACCAATTCCTAAACCAAATTATACATTTTCTACTATTCCTCCGAGAATACTAAAATTCGACCCCGGGCCCACACGTTTAGATTTTTGAAAATTCATGAAGGAATCCATTACCCGGAGTCTAAGAATCGAAGTTACGTAATTTATACAAGGATTCATGGATTAACATGGAAAAATCACGAAATCCCTAAGAACCCTAAAGTTTACTACCTAATTCTATAATTTT
>ML245285.1:0-19195 GCA_005239495.1 Nicotiana undulata
ATTGTTTGAGGATGTGGTAAACTTAACTAGAACATACCAGTGTTAAGAGAGAGCAAAGCAGAAAGAGAGCAAAGTTATAACACTATTAGCCTTGGCTTATAGCCGGATAATAATAGGCAAGAATAGAGAGCAGCAAATGGAGCTAAAAAGATACAGCAAGAAAGAGCACACGAGAATAGTGTAGATGTCTTTGTGTGATCAAGAGAGTGTGTTTTTGTGTGTAAAGAGAGAAGACAGGGTATATATAGTTTGAAAAACGATTAGTCGCGTAGGTAAAGGATGCATAGTTATGGAAATACAACCAATTAGTATCAATTAAAATACTGGACTCCTTCAATTAAGGAGTCAAGTTCAAAATAAAGCAAAGTACATAGTATAATTAAGGGAAGTTGAAATCACATAATACATAAATAAAGCCAAGTACATAGTATAATTAAGGGAAGTTGAAATAACATTACATTTATAAAGTAAACTAGGGTATTAGTTTGAAAATCAACTGAAAGGGATCTCGGATTCAATTGCAATCACAGGGAATCCAAAATAGTTAAGGAAAGTATCATATGAGTAAGGAAAGTACTCAAAATTTGGTACAAAATTACAAAGGACATACATAATCACCTATTCAAAGAAGGCATCACATAAATATGGAAAGAACCCAAAATTAGTACAGGATTACAGAGGGAATACACAATCATGTATCCAAGGAAAACATCACAAGCCCGGGGATTCTTACACAAATAAGGCAGTATAAAATCAATAGGTGAACAATCAATAAGGTCTCAAATTACAAGGAATCCAGGGTTCACAAATAATAAATCAGGAACCCTAACAAGCTGAAACCATAGAGAATCAAGGATTCCAATAGGAGCAACAATGATGAATCGAATAAGTCACAGGCAAGAGGTCAAAAACCCTAGTAGTAAGACATGTGAAATTAAGGACTCTCATGGACTCAGTAATAAGAAAATAACAAGGAAAACATGATACGAGCAGAGATTAGAAACTCTAATGAACAAAGCATAATACAGTCAAAGAAAAATCGAAGCATTCATGGGAAACAAGGATACCATAATATTCAAGACAACAAGGAATCAAAAAATACTTGTATAAACATAGTATAGGTAGCTAAATCGAGAGAAGAGTTGTTTTGAAAATGGGTCGAGGAACCCTAGTTTTGAAGTCGTTTAAAAAGATGAGATTTTTCGGAGAAAACAATAGAGAAACTTCATAATATTGTAAATGTAAAACAAATCTTAAAAGAAAAAACCAAGATACAGAAGATTAGGGTTTCGTGGAACCCATAAAAGAGGGCAAACCTCATGAACGACATAGACTCAGGCCGGAGAGATTGTAAACTTACTCAAACGGTCGGGGGTTGGCCGGACAGTGGCAAGAGGCCTAGAGGAGGTGAGTGGACCAGTCCAGGCTCGTCTGAAGAACTCAGGGTATCACTGAGCAGGTGAGAGGCGGGTGGATGACCAGGAGATGATAGGGAACCCAGTTTCCGGTGAAAATCCACCGGAGAAGGCGACCAGAGATCATCGGAGAAGACGAAGTCAAGGAGACTTCTAGAGAGTTGTAGAGAGAGATAGAGAGATAGAGAAATGAATCGTCTCGAAGGGAATGAGACGGAGGGGGAGGGGTTAGGTGAGTTTAATTTAGGTAACAAAAATCTGGGCCGTTGATCTGATCTAATCAACGGCTCAGATTGGCTTGCGATTGAGTTCGGGTTTTTTGATGGGTTTTGGGCTGGGTTGTTTATGATCTGGGTTGGGTATTTTAATTGGGTGTGGGTTGGGGCTAATTAGGCTAGATTTTAAATAATAAATGGCTAGATATAAAATACCCAAAAATAGATAAATAATTAAATAAACAACCAATAATTGTACAAAAAATGAAATTGAGTTTAAATAGATGAAATTACAGTAATTAAATAATATTAAGTGTAAAAGATGCATAAGTTTCGAATTAAATTAATACACAATGTTCAATTGGGCTATAATTGCAAAATTATCGTAATTGAAATTAAATAAGACCCAATTGGCCAATTTACGAAATAATTGGATTTAATAAGCAAAAGTGATTATAAATGACATACTGAACTAGAAAAAATATTTTTTGAAATTATTTTAGAGTACAATTTGTGAATTATAAAAATATACAATATTAAATAAATAGGGAAATAATTTAGATAAAATATGAAAAAATTAGGAAATACTCATTATTGCAAAGAGTGATTTTGAAAGCTTATATACCAGTTTGAAAATAATTTGAGGAAAAATTGGGTATCAACAGCTGCCCCTCTTTACCCGGGAAGGATGAAAGAGTTATCGGGTAAAGATATGATGGCCAATTTTGACCGAGATGAAACTGTGGGATAGAATTTGGCCGCACCCTGGTTTGTGAGCTGCCTACATATCTCTGGTTTACAGGAATCAGGCCGTATGTAGTTCCAAAATCATCGGCAAAATATACCGGTGATGTTTCATAAGAACGGATGCAAGGTGCATGGTAAGGTAAGAGTAGGAAGTTCTTACGGGGGACGTCGAAGAACTGAAGCGGTCTGCTCCTGCCTGGTTGGCTGTTCCGGCCGGGTTACCTGCAGATAGAGAGCAAGCGAATATTGTGCATAATATAAGCATGATGCAAGTTCTCGTCGGACTATGAATGTTGTCTTTGGACCATTAGGATGATGTCCTTAGACCATGATGTCCTGGGCCATGAATCGATCAGCGCGGGATTCGCAGGCTATGAAATGATGTTCTCGGGCCATGAGGATAGTGCCTCCGAACGATGATGCTTTTGAATAATGATATGCAAGTTGAAGAAGAGATCAGCAGGCTATGAAATGATGTTCTCGGGCCATGATGATGGTGCCTCCGAACGATGACGCCTTTGGACAAGTTGACGATATTTCAGCCCATGAAGAATGCAATAATATGATGTTGGCAAGACAAAGCTTATTCTTGCGATTTGCGACAGAAAGAGGGCAGAGCTTAGCCCGAAAGAAGGCGTAAGTAAATAAGGTGACTGCTTTGAAAAGGTAGAAAGGAGCTTAGCATAATGAAGTAGAATGCGGAGAGAGGTAGCGTAGAACCTCGGAAGGCGGAATGGTAGCCTTATGAAATGCAGGTAATAAATGCAGGGGAGGTAGAGCTTAACCTCATGCAAGATGGAGATAGAGCTTAGTCTTGGAAGGAAGAATGCTAGCCTTATGCAGATGCGAATGCAGATGGAAGTAGAGCTTAACCTCATGCAGATGGGGACAGAGCTTAGTCTCGAGAGGCAGAAAGGTAGCCTCATGCAAATGCGAATGCAAGTGGAGGTAGAGCTTAACCTCATGCAGATGGAGACAGAGCTTAGTCTCGAGAGGCAGAAAGGTAGCCTCATGCAAATGCGAATGCAAGTGGAGGTAGAGCTTAACCTCATGCAGATGGAGACAGAGCTTAGTCTCGAGAGGCAGAAAGGTAGCCTCATGTAAATGCGAATGCAGATGGAGGTAGAGCTTAACCTCATGCAGATGGGAGACAGAGCTTAGTCTCGAGAGGCAGAAAGGTAGCCTCATGCAAATGCGAATGCATATAGAGGTAGAGCTTAACCTCGGAAGGCAGAAAAGTAGCCTTATGCAATGCAGAAAATAAAGCGATAGTAAGAGTTCTTAGCTGGTGAAAAAGTATGGTAATACAATTGTTGTGAATGAAGTATCGTTTGCAATGATGATAGTAGTAAGTGTTGGCATGTGCGATGAGTTCGAGAGCATATCCTTGAGAAGCATGCGTCTTGTGGGGATAATGAGATGTCTTGGGCTTTTGCCGTATTTGTGCCTGCATCCATAAAAATTGTGAGTTTCGTAAAGGGGGAGGGTTAGTTCGTATCCCTGCTGGCTCGGATTGGCCTGTCTGCTTGATGATGCTGGCTTTATTTGTACCACAGGGGTGTAGCGTTGCTAAGAAAAGCTTAAAAAATAAATATGCTTTTTTTTATTATAAAATATAACATATAAAAAAAAAAATTCTTTGGATGAACCGACGATCATGACGCGATTTGAGACACTACAACCTCTCTTGCTGCGGAGATTTGAGGGTCCTCCTAAACATTTGCCCCAATTTGGTGGGTGGAGGCTTCTAGCTGTTACTGGTGCGGTGCTTGGCTGGACTTGCTTCGGAATTTTGAGGTCCCTCCTCAAACTTTTGCCCCAATTTCCATTTGTGGGGAAAATGAAAATTTTATTAAAATATGATCGAACCCATAGGGCTGCCTACGTATCCCCTCTTAAACGGGAATCAGGTCAGGCGTAGTTCAATTTACAACATTGATAGAGGCATAACAATTACACATAGTAGCACTTGACCGCGTCTGAGTTGACTGGTTTAGGCCAAATTTCTCCATCCATTTCTGCCAGTATGAGTGCCCCTCCTGTTAGCACTCGGTGAACCATGTACGGGCCTTGCCAATTGGGAGAGAATTTCCCTTTCGCTTCGTCTCGATAAGGAAAGATTTTCTTTAACACCAGCTGCCCCGGTGTGAATCGTCTTGGTTTGACTTTCTTGTTGAAGACTCTAGTCATTCTATTCTGATATAGTTGACCATGACAAACCGCGTTCATTCTCTTTCAGTCTATGAGGGCCAATTGCTCATAGCGGCTTCTTGCCCATTCGGCGTCGCTGAGCTTGGCTTCTTGTATAATTCTCAACGATGGAATTTCAACTTCAGCAGTAATGACGACTTATGTACCGTATACCAACATGTAAGGAGTTGCCCCGGTTGATGTGCGAACCGTGGTGCGATATCCCAACAGAGCAAATGATAATTTCTCATGCCACTGCTTGTGCTTCTCTATCATTTTTCTCAGTATCTTCTTGATGTTTTTGTTGGCAGCCTCAACGGCTCCATTCATTTGAGGTCTGTATGCTGTAGAACTCTTGTGCTTGATCTTGAAGGTTTCGCACATTACTCTAATCAAATCACTGTTGAGATTGGAACCATTATCGGTGATGATTGACTCTGGAACTCCAAACCGACAAAAAATGCGGTCGCGGACAAAGTCGGCCACGACCTTCTTAGTAACTGCTTTGTAAGATGTTGCTTCGACCCATTTGGTGAAATAGTCAATGGCAACCAGAATGAACCTGCGTCCGTTGGAGGCGGCAGGCTCGATTGGTCCAATAACATCCATGCCCCAAGCGGCGAACGGCCAGGGTGAGCTTGTTGCATTAAGCTCGCTGGGAGGTACCTTTATCATATCCCCATGTATTTGACATCGATGGAATTTGTGGACATACTGGATGCAGTCTGTTTCCATGGTCATCCAGAAATAACCAGCCCGAAGTATCTTCTTTGCTAGAACAAACCCGTTCATATGAGGACCGAATGTACCATCATGTATTTCCTCCAAATGCTTCGTCGCTTCCTTTGCCTCGACACATCTTAGTAAACCCAGATCGGGAGTCCTCCTATATAGGATTCCTCCGCTTTGAAAGAAGTTGTTTGATAACCTTCGAAGAGTGCTCTTTTGAGTAGCATTTGCAAGTTCTGGGTACTCTCCCTCTGCCAAGTACCCCTTAATGTCATGAAACCAAGGCTTTCCATCTGCTTCTTCTTCAACGTGGGCACAGTAGGCTGGCTGATTGTGAATCCCCACCAGGATAGGATCAATGAAGTTCTTATCTGGATGCTGGATCATAGATGAGAAGGTGGCCAGTGCATCGGCGAACTCATTCTAGATTCTGGGAACGTGCCGGAATTCAATCTTTGTGAACCTCCTTCTAAATTCTTGCACACGATGTAGGTATGACAATATCTTGGAATTCTTGGTCTCCCATTCTCCTTAAACTTGGTGTATCAATAAGTCGGAATCACCAATCACTAATAATTTCTGAACATTCATGTCAATGGCAAAGTTGAGCCTAAGGATGCAGGCCTCATATTCAGCCATGTTGTTGGTGCAGGGGAACCTGAGTTTGGCGGATACCTGGTAGTGCTGACCAGTTTCTGAAATTAAGACTGCTTCAATACCCACACCTTTGAAGTTTGCGGCCCCATCAAAGAACATCCTCCAACCGTCGTAGGATTCTGCAATGTCCTCTCCGACGAATGATACTTCCTCATCGGGGATATACGTTTTCAAAGGTTCGTATTCTCCGTCCACAGGATTCTCAGCAAGATGATCGTCTAATGCTTGTCCCTTGACTGCCTTCTGAGTTACGTAAATGATGTCGAACTCACTTAACAAGATCTGCCGTTTAGCCAACTTGACAGTGGGCATGGGTTTTTGAAAGATGTACTTGAGCGGATCCATCCTTGATATGAGATACGTTGTGTAGGCACAGAAATAATGCCTCAGCTTCTGTGCGACCCAAGTCAAAGCACAACAGGTGCGTTCTAATAGAGAATACCGGGCCTCATACGGATTAAACTTCTTGCTGAGGTAGTAAATTGCTTGCTCTTTCCTCCCTGATTCATCATTTTGCCCGAGAACGCAACCGAAAGCTCCATCTAATACGGCCAGGTAGAGTAATAGGGGTTTACCCGGCTCTGGGGGTACCAAGACTGGTGGTGTTGAGAGGTACTCTTTGATTCTGTCGAAGGCTTTTTGACAATCCTCAGTCCATTTGGTGGCAGCATCATTTCTTAGCATTTTGAAAATTGGTTCACAAATGACGGTAGAGTGGGCTATGAACCGGCTGATATAATTGAGCCGTCCCAGGAAGCTCATAACATCCTTTTTGTTCCTTGGTGGCGGCAATTCATGAATGGCTTTGACCTTTGATGGATCCAGTTCTATTCCTCGGCGACTGACAATGAAACCCAGTAATTTCTCAGCAGGAACCCCGAACGCACACATCGCAGGGTTCATCTTCAGATTCTACTTTCTTAACCTGTTGAAGAACTTCCTCAAATCCTCCCTGCGATTAGCAGCTTTCTTTGATTTAATAATGACGTCGTCCACATAAACCTCAATTTCTTTATGAATCATGTCATGGAATATAGTATTCATGGCTCTCATGTAGGTGGCCCCTGCATTCTTCAGACCGAATGGCATCATCTTGTAGAAATATACTCCCCACGGAGTAATGAATGCCATTTTCATAGCATCTTCCTCGTCCATCCAAATCTGATGGTAACCAACAAAACATTCTACAAAGGACTGCAATTCGTGCTTGGCACAGTTGTCAATTAAGATGTGTATGTTTGGCAAGGGGAAATCGTCTTTTGGACTGGCCCGGTTAAGATCCTGGTAGTCGACGCAGACTCTGATTTTCCTATATTTCTTTGGTACAGACACAATGTTGTCTAACCATGTAGGATATTCGACCACTCGGAGAACCCCGGCGTTGATCTGTTTGGTGACCTCCTCTTTGATTTTCAAGCTCATGTCTGGTTTGAATTTCTTGAGCTTTTGCTTCACTGGCGGGCATGTTGGATTGGTTGGCAGTTTGTGGGCCACAATAGATGTACTGAGGCCAGTCATGTCATCATATGACCAGGCGAATATGTCCTCATATTCCTTTAAGAATACCGTATATTCCTCCTTTTCTGACGGCGATAGATGAATGCTGATGCGTGTTTCTTTGACGGTCTCTGCGTTTCCCAGGTTGACGACCTCAATCTCGTCCAAATTAGACTTAGGTCTGTTCTCAAAGTTCTCGACTTCCTTAATAATATCCTCAGGTATATCATCCTCGTTTGACTCATGATCCGTTTGTTGTGTTGCCTCGTTGTAGGTCACGGTCGTCGATTTATGAAGATAAGTAATAGTAATGCTGTGTAAAATAAAGTAATGGGGAGGAAAACAGTAACAAGTAAATATAAGATTTATAAGAAATTGGAAATTCTTTGAGTAAATTGAGTAATTGTTTGAACATGGGAGCTCTTTCTTGCAGGAATAAAAAAATGCAAAAAGGAAGAAATTTTTTTAAATAAATAAACTGTAAATAATGCTTGTTTTGTTAGCCTTGCTACCCCGAGGCTCGACGGGCTTTGGTTGTCCTGACGGACCAATTGTTGAGATGTGATCCCTTGCTCATGACTTGTATGGAAAGGCCTTCCTCGCCCTCCTCTTCAAGAATGACACAGCAGTCCATGTCCTCATCATCCAGAAATAGATCCCTTATTGCAGCTAGTGCTTCCTCCTTCCATCGATGACCGAAAAGGTCTGGCGACCGTAGATATGGTTGCTACCGTCGCCATGAATGATTACCTCTTGATGATTCCATTCAAACTTCACAGCTTGATGTAGGGTTGATGCCACGGCCCCAGCCGCATGGATCCAAGGTCGTCCCAATAGTATGTTGTAGGATGCAGGCACATCTATCACTTGGAAATCTACATCGAACCAAGTTGGTCCCATCTGTAAGAATAAGGTAATTTCTTCCATGGTGGACCTTTGTGAACCGTTGAAGGCCTTTACGTTGATCTCTCCTTCCTTTATCTCATGTAGACTCTTGCCCAATCTCTTGAGTGTGACCAGCGGACAGATGTTGAGACTGGTCAATTAGGATCCTTGTGATGAAATGGTCCTCACATTGTACGGTGATGTGTAGTGCTCTATTATGCCCTAGCCCCTTGGGCGGTAGCTCATCTTCGTGGAAAGTTATCTTATGACTTTCCAGTATCTGGCCCACCATGTTAGCCATTTCCCCACTGGTGATATTGTCTGGCACGTATGCTTCACTCAGTACCCTTAGCAAAGCACTCCTGTGAGTTTCAGAGTTTTGTAACAGGGAGAGGATGGATATCTGAGCTGGCGTTTTGTTCAACTGGTCGAGGATTGAGTATTCCTTGGCTTCTATCTTTCTCCACTAATCATCGGAACCTGTTTCACTGATGGGGGTAGGGTTGTTGGCATGCTTGCTAGACTAGGCCAAATGCTCAGGGGTATAAACTCTGCCAGTTCTTGTCATACCCTGTGCAGCGATGGCTTCCTCAGACTTGCCTTTGCCTTTTCTCTTTGCTTCAGTGGTATAGTCCCACAGAATAGCGTCTGAGTAAAAGGGTGTCGTTGTTGACATTGCCACTGGAATAGGTGTGGTCATTCTTATTCCTTCCGGAGTATATGTTATAGATGGCCGGACTGCATGTTCGAGCAGTCGCACAAACTCGACTTCGATCGGCCCTGGGGCTTTTCCCTCGGCGGGTGGCCTTGATTCAAACTCAAGTGGAATGGACATGTTTACCTCAACTTCCTTAGACGGCTACATCTGGACCACGATCGGATTAAGAGTAATCACAGGCTGCTTCGGATCACCCTCGGCAATTAGCCCAATTGATCCCTCGGGATCCCAATCATCTTCAACCTCAATCATGTGGACACCGCCTTTATGGTCGGGCAACGGATCATTGCGAACATTAGGATCAGGGTCCTTGGCTACAATGATCTTGTTATCTATGAGGGTTTGTATCTTGTCTTTCAGGGAACGGCATTCCTCGATGGTGTGTCCCTTCATGCCGGAGTGGTAAGCATAGGTTTTGTTTGGGTTGACCCACTGAGATGGGTTCTCAAGGATGACAGCGGGGATGTGTGTGATGTAACCGGCGGCTTTAAGCTTTTCATATAATTGGTCAATGGGTTCAGCTATGGCAGTATACTGTTTTGGTGGACAACGGTCGAAGTTCGGGCGAGGTTTTGGGAAGTTTTGGCGGCTAGGGGGTGATTGATAGTGAGAAGGTTGGGAGTTGTAGGCATTATAGACTGGAGCTGGTTGTGAGTATCTGGGTGAGGTAGGCTGATATGTGAATGGTGGAGTTTGGTAGGCGGGTGAGGATGTTTGGTATTGAGGTGAAGGTTCTTGGTAACTTGGAGCTGGTTGATAAGTAAAGGAAGGTGCGATGTATACTTGGTATTTGGGAGGGGACTTGGCTTGCTGTGCCACCATCACGGCTCCTACATCCCTTTTCTTGGACACACCACCGGATTGCAGAGCTTTATTGGTAGCCTGTAAGGCTTCAAAGTTAGTAACCATACCGTTTTTGATGCCTTCCTCGATTCGCTCTCCCAGCTTGATGATATCAGAAAATTTGAGCCCTTCGACCATCATCAGCCGCTCATAGTACTGAGGATCCTGAGCGCTCACAAAGAATTTCTTCATTTGTTCTTCTTCCAAGGCTGGCCTGACCTTGGCAGCCTCTGACCTCCAACGAGTAGCATACTCGCGAAAAGTCTCAGTTTGTTTCTTCTTCAAGTTCTGGATGTAGAACACATCCNNCTTTCATCTTTTCCCACGCCGACCAATTTGTCACAGTAAGTCCTCAGATGGACTCTCGGGTCACCAGTACCATCAAACATCTCGAACTTAGGAGGTTTGTACCCCTCGGGTAGTTCAACATCGGGTTGTATGCAAAGATCCTCATAATTCAATCCCTCAACCCCTTTAACTCCTTCGACGCCCTGAACTCGGTTGGTCAATTTTTTGAGTTCCTCGGCCAGATTCCTGATGAGCTTGTCCTTCTCGTTGGACTCATAGGAATGCGGTGTGGAATGAGCTACGGTTTCCACAAAAATGGTGTTGTCATAAGCCTGGAGGTGATCTCTCGTCTGATCTTGGGGAGGCGGAGTGTTGTAGTGACATGTGTTGCGTGGTGCTGGTGGGACGGGATCCTTGGGATGATTGGGTTGTTTTGGGACATTTTTGGGGTAAAGTGGGATTCAGAGTATTTGGGAAGTGAACGTCTGGAACGTTGAGGGAGAATGATAAGTGGGCAAAATTCTTGACTTGGTCAAGTTCTTCTTGGAACTTCAGCAGCTTCTTCTCTAGTGGAGACATACCCTCGTGCAGAACCTGAATACCCTGACCATCAGTGATCTCAACCTGTTCGTCCCTGTTGTCTTTTCTAGTACCGCTTGCATCTGCCATCTTAGTTTTACCCTTGCTTTTCCCTTTGGGAGGACTGGGAGGAGGAGTAAGAGGAGGGCCCTTTGATCTGGTGCAATAAGTTGTTGATGCTAGAGTGCACGAACGAACCTTTGGGGAAGGGGAATAACTAACAAAGGGCAGTGAAGTTAGTGAAGATTATAAAGCATATTGCGGTAATTTAAACACGTAGTGCAAAAATTTAAAATGCATCCTATGTTGGGGAACCTCTTTATGCCCGAGGTAGGCCTAGCGACAAATTAATTTGGAGAACTTAAATACTAAATGCCTCATTTTATTGACAATAAAATAGACAAATCCAACTTGACTCTAAAAAATACGAAGATGTAAAATGTTACTAATGGCCAATGGCTTTATTACATCAAAAGCAAATTAAAGACAAATCCTATCTATTTGGTCTCAGAAGGACCTTCCCCAGACTCGGCACCTCTACTTTCCTTGATCAACATTCCCATCTCGCGGAGTCCCAGCAGTAAGTAGGTCCTGGCTAGAATTCCCACTTCAGTTCCCTCGGTCTTTTGACAAGTGTCGATCCTCCTAAGGAACTTTTCCTTCAAGTCAACTATGCCTCGTTCCAAGTGTGCTAGCCTCTGAGTAGAAGTGATGTCCATGTCCTTCCATTCCTTGATCAGTTTTTTGTTGGCTATGTGGATTTTGTGATGATCTTCTTCACAGTCACGAAGCCTTTTACGAAGCTGGTTGAGCCTAGTTGTTTCCTCGACTTTCTCATCTATGACCCTATGTCCTTGAGCGAACCCTGGCTCAATACTTTTCCCCCATTTATCTTCCAACCATCCCAGATAGTAAGGAGAGAAACCAGTGTGATACCTGTTAGGCTCGATAGTATCCTTCTCCAACCAGATCCTGCAGAGCCACAATTACTGAGCTTGACACTTGTGAGGGTTGCCGTCATCTTGGAAATCCGCCCTGAGATGACTCATTTTCTCGACCCTTGGGACGACTTGCTTCCTCCCCGCGTGCCTCATGACGCGAATCGGGACGTAAGGGTATGTCCCTCTAAGACCAATCAATATCAGGAACAGGGTGTCTCTAGTCCGAATGATGAATTCGTCGGTTGGGAACCACTCGAACATCCATTGGATTTGATCCTCGGTCAGATTTTCTAATAACTCGACCCATCCATTAGCATTCTCTGGATGTGCAAACATGTCGGGTATGTAGTTCATACGCTTTGGATGATGGAAAGCAATATGATCATCCAAAACTCTCCTATGTATGTCTTGACGGTAGTCACCCCTTTGCAAATGCTCGGTGAGCCAAAGCTGAAGTAGCAGGTTGCAACCCTCAAAATGTTTTGCTCCTCGTTGATAGTTCTCCAAAGCTCGGTATATGTCAGCAACAATCATGGGTACAATGCTGAAATCTTGTCCATCGATCCCTTCCATCAGAGTCTTGGTAACCATAGCCAATCTGGTGTGGATTCTCCCCTTCTTTGTCGGGAAAACCATCAATCCCAAAAAGCAGAATATGAAGACGAATACACGGCGGTGAATGTGTCCTAGAGAGGTGAGGGCGAACTCTTCCTGATATGTGCGGTAAGACTCGCTACGGCCATACCTCTCATACAAATATTCAAAAGGGATGTACGAGTCTTCCAAGCAGACTAAATCCGGATTCTTCTTGAGTCCCATCATTTTGAGAAAACCCCGGCCTGTTCGGTCTTTAGGCATCAATAACCCTTGAGACTCCCAAGGAAAACCAACTGAACCCCCTATCTCTTCTAGCAGCGGTGTCATCTCATTGTTCCCAAATCGAAAAACTGATCGATCACAACCCAGAATAAGGTGGCAGCCTCTATCATCATGTTATTAGGTTGAATGTCAAAAAGAGAGGGTAAGTTGCCCAGGTGTTTTCTGACTGCTGTTTTGTTGCTTGAATGCAAGTCTTCTCACCAGTTTACAAATTTTGGGTGGATGTTGGTGACCATGCCGAATCTGGGGACCTCGTGCCTCATCTTTGAAAAATAAACGGGTTAGGCCCTTACCCCCACCGGACTCGACTATTTAACACGAATAATTAGCGATGAGCATTTAAGTTCTCCAAATAAATGCACAGAACGTGAAAGCGTCCTTTTGGGTTCCAGGGAAACCCAATGGACTTTGGACGAGGCTATCTTAAAGGCTATTATGCGGACAACACGTTAGCCTGGCTAGGTTTGACCATGATGCATGCAACATAAAATAGAGTAAGGTTTCTATTGGGGTTTTAGATTGGTACCCTTGAGCGGACGACTAAAGGGGGGAGGCACGGAACCGTCGACTTCACCGCTAATCGACTAGTTTTACCGCAAATACTCCTTTCTGAATTTAGGGGATGATAATATTGGAATAGTGCAACCACTCATTGTAAGCGTTGCTATAGGATTTGTTTGTCATGAGTGGAATATGAATGCGGAGCATGATATGTAATAATAAGCATTAAAACGCATAAGCATGTATTTTCACGTTGAGGAAAATAGTAAAGAAAGGAAATACGACAGTTATAATGGAAAGCGGTTACAAAGAAGACATGAAGATATGTCAATTACATTCAGGTGAAATAAATACCTGTAAAAGTAAACAATTAACGTCATGTAACGGAGAATAGGAAAAGGCATAAGCATTTAAATGCAAATTAAAGGTCCAAATTTACAAAGCAAATTGTAATGGTATAAGCCTAGGGAAGGTCCCCAACAGAGTCGCCATGCTATCGCGCCCCCTTTTTCTATCGCACGGGTTACGTACGGAGAGATCGGGTTTATGACATTCTGGACAACTCCTTAAAAAAAAGGGTTTAAGGAAGAGTCGCCACCTAACGATTTTTGTGGTGCGTTAGGGCACCTAGAGTTGATAACCGATGAACTAATTCTCATTACCAGAGATTGGGTAAGGGCTTGAAATTATTCCAAGGGGAAGGTGTTAGGCACCCCTCGAGATCCACAACTATGGGTCCCATCCAATAAGTTTTGTGAATTTGGACGTAAGCAAATAACAAGTAGGTTCATATAAGAGGGGATTTAAAACAAGTATGAAAATCTTTAAAGGTTTTGAAATAACATTAGAATAAACATTTGAAAAGAACTGTCCTAGGTTTAAAGTAATACAGATCACTTCAATGCAATACTCGGTATGTCACACCTCGAAGAGGCGGCTACACGTGGTATTAGCGCACCGGTCATCATATCCGTATTCTACCCTTCCCACCCCGTAAAGGTTGTTAAAAATACGTGTGTTGGTCACGAATGCTTATTGCGTGTCATTACCCGCCCCATCCTATAAGTCCTGGAGGGTGTTTAGGATTACTAATCCTACAAGGCAGGAACTAGACTGAACCCTTAGGTTTAAAGGATAAAATACTAGGCGACATACAAAACAAGTAGGACTGCACATAAAAGGGAACATATATAGACAAAGAAAGGCCTACATATCCCTCCACACATAGACATGTAAGTAGCACGTCTCAAGCACGATTAAGGTCTCAAGACATGAGTTCGAAAATAGGAAGTTTAGTAAAATAGTAGGAGTCTGGATTAGAAAACTTAATGAAGACAGAAACTTTAATTAAGAACTGATAGTCGATTTCAAATATACAATAGCTAAAGGCAGCGGTAAAAGTTAGAAATATGCAGTGATTAAAAGCTTTTAGTAAACGTAGATGAAAGTTATTAAAGCATGGGTTTGAAATGATTTTAAAGGATAAGTGCATAAAATACAATGGCTCAACATAGAGTAATAGCTATTAGTTTTCAAAGAACTGTAGCAAAAGAAGTAGTAAAATGGTATCAAAATATAATGACTTGAAAGACACACAAAACAAGGATTCGAAATGGCACGATTTTGAGCAGAATGAGGCATTTTTGAAAAACCAGTAGTTTGAAGGCATAATAGAGTAGGAGTCAGTAAAACTCAGTAAAAGAAATAGATGCACAACTTCGAGATTGTTTAAGATAGAGCAGGAGTTTTAATAAAAGTAAATGAGCTTCAGTGAAGTAAAACATGAGTGTGAGCAGCAGGGTTCAAAATGTTTAAAGGAAGTGATTAAACTAGAAGACCATGATTGATTTGATTTTAATGCGTATTAGGCCTAAGGTTTGCCTAGGCGTTGTATACATTGCCTACCTATTTTTAAAGAATGAACATGCACATTTTGATTCTGATTTTAATAAATACATGTCTGCAGGAAATTGTTTCAAATAGGTTAACCAACTTTATGGGAGTATTAAATAATGTTAACTAGGCGTTCAGGTTCTGACAAGATAAAAAGGGCTTAAGGGCAGGATATCTAATGCACAAAGTATCACCTTAAGACATGGTTTCTATATGTCATGTTTATAAAATGCATGAGCAATACATTATGGAAGCCTTTGTTACTCATTAGGTTATACTAGGCGTAAATATAATAGATATGTTAAAATGAAGACCCTAATCATGATTTGTAATGTATGGTATGCATGTCCTAGGAATGATACTATTGCGCACATAGGAAATAAAGCCTAAGTCATGATTTCTACCCATACTACACTAAACATGCATAATTCCCTCCCATATTCACTATCCAGCCCCAATAGTTTATTTACAAATTATTACAGGCCGTAGCAAAAGAATTACATTAATTGCAAAGAAAAATAACAAGTTATTCTATAGAGAGCCTTCAGACAGGACCAACCTTCCAACCTCACCCCCTTCGAGCTTCACAGCCTTACATAGTCTGGGTGCGACAAAGCTCCCAAAGGTACTTGTGAGGGCCCTGGCCAATACCAACACCCAGCAATTGCCAAAGTTGAGATAGGTGCAGTGTAGCATTACCTGCCTCAGTGTGTCAAAGTTCAGAGGGAATTCAAGGTCCCTAGGCAATGCTCACACTGAGGGGGTGGATCCTAGAGGTCTAAGAATAGTGTGAAGTGCAGGGAGGAGTAGTTAAAAAGAGTTAAGTTTGAAAAGGAGTTTTGAAATAACATGACTTTAGAGAATAATAGAAAGACCTTTTATGTAAAATTAGTTTGAAAAAGAAGCAGTAGAAGGGTCACAACACAACAGAATTCAAGAAAAGCAAACACAAATAGGGAAAGGGATTGGGGCAAGTAATGATAGCAGCATCTTTGCAGTAATTAATCCTTAGCACAAAGTTACAGGTTTTCACAAAGTATGATATGCCAATATATTATAGATATATGTCTGAGAATACTAAGTTTTATAGGTGCATTAGAAGCCATGCAATTGATAAAGAGACATACATAAATAGATGCTAGGTATGCAGAATGAAGTAGTAGAAGATCACATAGGCCATAATGAATCATAGAGAGAAATACAGGAATCATGCTAGGCTAGAAGAAGAAGAGAGATCATAGAAAGATAGTAGACATACTAGTTACATGGTAGGCAATAGAACCATAAGTAAAAGAACAAAAGAAACAACAAGAATCTCACCAAAATTGAAACATATTATTTGAGGATGTGGTAAACTTAACTAGAACATACTAGTGTTAAGAGAGAGCAAAGTAGAAGAGAGCAAAGTGATAGCTCTATTAGCCTTGGCTTATAGCCGGCTAATAATAGGCAAGAATAGAGAGCAACAAATGGCGCCAAAAAGATACAACAAGAAAGAGCACACGAGAATAGTGTAGATGTCTGTGTGTGTTTGTGTGATCAAGAGAGTGTGTTTTTGTGTGTAATGAGAGAAGACAGGGTATATATAGTTTGATAAACGAGTAGTCACGTAGGTAAAGGATGCATAGTTATGGAAATACAACCAGTTAGTATCAATTAAAATACTGGACTCCTTCAATTAAGGAGTCAAGTTCAAATGGTGCAGTAAGGAAAGGAAATCAACTTATAAGACTGATTTTGTTTTAATTAGAGACAAGGAAATCACATAATACATAAATAAAGCGAAGCACATGGTATATAATTAAGGGAAGTTGAAATAACATTGCATTTATAAAGTAAACTAGGGTATTAGTTTGAAAATAAACTGAAAGGGATCTCGGATTCAATTGCAATCATAAGGATTCCAAAATAGCTAAGGAAAGTATCATATGAGTAAGGAAAGTACTCAAAATTTGGTATAGAATTACAAAGGACATACAGAATCACCTATTCAAAGAAGGCATCACATAAATATGGAAAGAACCCAAAATTAGTACAGGATTACAGAGGGAATACACAATCATGTATCCAAGGAAAACATCACAAGCCCGGGGATTCTTACACAAATAAGGCAGTATAAAATCAATAGGTGAACAATCAATAAGGTCTCAAATTACAAGGAATCCAGGGTTCACAAATAAAAAAACAGGAACCCTAACAAGCTGAAACCATAAAGAATCAAGGATTCCAATAGGAGCAACAATGATGAATCGAATAAGTCACAGGCAAGAGGTCAGAAACCCTAGTAGTAAGACATGTGAAATTAAGGACTCTCATGGACTCAGTAATAAGAAAATAACAAGGAAAACATGATACGAGCAGAGATTAGAAACTCTAATGAACAAAGCATAATACAGTCAAAGAAAACTCGAAGCATTCATGGTAAACAGGGATACCATAATATTCAAGGCAACAAGGAATCACAAAATACTCGTATAAACATAGTATAGGTTGCTAAATCGAAAGAAGAGTTGTTTTGAAAATGGGTCGAGGAACCCTAGTTTTGAAGTCGTTTAAAAAGATGAGATTTTCCGGAGAAAACAATAGAGAAACTTCATAATATTGTAAATTTAAAATGGATCTTAAAAGAAAAATCAAGATACAGAAGATTAGGGTTTCGTGGAACCCAGAAAAGAGGCCAAACCTCATGAACAACATAGACTTAGGCCGGAGAGACTGTAAAATTACTCAAACGGCCGGGGGTTGGCCGGATAGTGGCAAGAGGCTTAGAGGAGGTGAGTGGACCACTCCAGGCTCGTCTGAATAACTCAGGGTATCACTGAGCAGGTGAGAGGCGAGTGGATAACCAGGAGATGATAGGGAACCAAGTTTCCGATGAAAATCCACCGGAGAAGGCGACCAAAGATCATCGGAGAAGACGAAGTCAAGGAGACTTCTAGAGAGTTGTAGAGAGAGATAGAGAGATAGAGAGATGAACCGTCTCGAAGGGAAAGAAACAGAGGGGGAGGGGTTAGGTGAGTTTAATTTAGGTAACAAAAATCTGGGCCGTTGATCTGACCTGATCAACGGCGCAGATTGGCTTGGGATTGGGTCGGGTTTTTTGATGGGTTTTGGGCTGGGTTGTTTATGATCTGGGTTGGGTATTTTAATTGGGTTTGGGTTGGGGTTAATTAGGCTAGATTTTAAATAATAAATGGCTAGATATAAAATACCCAAAAATAGATAAATAATTAATAAACAACCAATAATTGTACAAAAAATGAAATTGAGTTTAAATAGATGAAATTACAGTAATTAAATAATATTAAGTGTAAAAGATGCATAAGTTTCGAATTAAGATAATACACAATGTTCAATTGGGGTATAATTGCAAAATTATCGTAATTAAAATTAAATAAGACGCAATTGGCCAATTTACGAAATAATTGGATTTAATAAGCAAAAGTGATTATAAATGACCTACTGAACTAGAAAAAATATTTTTTGAAATTATTTTAGAGTACAATTTGTGAATTATAAAAATATACAAATATTAAATACATAGGGAAATAATTTAGATAAAATATGAAAATATTAGGAAAAATACTTATTGCAAAGAGTGATTTTGAAAGCTTATATACCAGTTTGAAAATAATTTGAGGAAAAATTGGGTATCAACATCCTCGTGCGTCCTTGGGTTCTCCTATATATGTGTCCACTCCTGTGGGCGATTCTGTGGTGGTAGACCGGATATATCGGTCTTGTGTGATCACCTTCTGTGGGTTCGAGACCAGAGCGGACCTTGATTTTGAGGTTATTTTAGGCATGGATTGGCTATCTCCTTATCATGTCGTGCTAGATTGCCACGCTAAGACAGTTACTTTAGCCATGCCCGAGTCGCCTAGGCTGGAGTGGAGAGGTTCCTCAGTTAGTGTAGCCAGCCGGGTTATTTCATTCATGAAGGCTCGACATATGGTCGAGAAGGGTTGTCTGGCCTATCTTGCTTATGTTCGGGACACCACCTGTCACGCCCCAAAATCGAGGGATGAGACCGGCGCCTAACCGGGTGATCCCAGTCAAGCGGACCTGGATTGCCTTTCCTACCCAACGTGTTACCCCGTGTTGATATCATATATTAATTCAGATGAGTTAGCCGATTTTAGTTTCAAAGTACGTCTTACAACATATCTCCATTGTTTCCTCTTTTAACATGCCAACGACTAATATTCAAACATACAT
>ML245286.1:0-12347 GCA_005239495.1 Nicotiana undulata
AGAGTAGCTTGTGATGTATTGTGATATTCCGGGTTCTGGGTAAAGTAACTGTTTATGTCGAGCAGCGTTGGCTTTATTATGATTTATTTCACTTACTGTTATTTTACCTGTTTTATCTAAATTTCGCTTAAGGTATAGGCTTACCTAGTCGTCTAGACTAGGTGCCGTCACGAGACCCAGTCGGAGGGAGAATTGGGTCGTGACATAACCATCCACCTTTTCTTTGGAGATAAAAGGCTCAGAGATAGCTACAAAGTGAGTGTTGTTGATGTCAATTAATTTTTTAAGCCTGTGAATGGATTTTTTAGACCTTACCCCCCTTATATTCCAAAAAATTGCACTAATCATAGGAACAATCTGAGGCTTCCTCTCTTTGTTAACGTTTTTTTCTTCTTACTTTTCCCTTTTTGCGTGAAAATTACAGTCGGGAGCAATTGTTGAAGATGGGCTAGACTAGAAGTAGCTAGTGAAAATATGCAAGAGAGTTTAGATTTTGTGCAAGAGAGTGACTACAAGTAGAGATGGATATATAAAAAGGCGTATGGTACGGTGGAGTTCAACTGTAACACGTTTCTTTCACTCGAATTATGTATACACATACAAAAAATCAAAAATATGTACATAAAATAAATTACTTATGACAATAAATGGTAAACCGTCCTAGAAGACCAGGGGTGGGCATAGTTTGGGCAAACTCGAAAATTGTTTTTTTTTTTGGATTTTTGGTTTCGATTTTTGGATTACGGATTGGATTTTGGATTTAATTTTTAAAATTTATGAATTTCGGATTAGATATTGGATTTGGTAATTCAAATTTTTGGATATCCGAAAATCCGGAATTCTTATACTTTATATTTAGTCCTATGTCAATAGTAATAAGTTCAATACGCTACCCATTAGATATTATCTCATATATTCAATATTAATTACTAAAATATTGTGAGAATACTTTCTATTTGGACATGGTTTTACTATTTCTACTTCTTATCGGTTGTATTAATATCTCTATTGTATTTTGTTTAATAATAATTTCAGTAACTTGAATACTTCATTTGGTTAATTACGATGATAATGAGAAAATTTTCAGGTAATTTAACATGAGTACTCATTTGGATATTTATTTTTGTAAAAATAAGAAATTTCTCAACTTATAAGCTCAAAATCGAAAATCCAAATATACAAACCGATTAATCCGAGAACGAACTTAAAATATCTGATCCAAATGAGCTTATTTGGATTGGATTTGGATTATCATTTCTTCAATCAGTAAACCGATAATTCCAACCGAAATTTTCATATGCATTCTGAACTGCCTGAATGCCCATCCCTACGGAAGATAGAGGCATCAGCTAAGGTTTTCAACTCTTTTTTGGTTCGCCGTGTGATGATGTACAATGTATATATGTTTACCCGTAAAACAATAAAATTGAATTTATACGTGGTTTATAGACAAGCAAATTGATTTTATCTCAAAGTGATAAATAAATTAAATAAGAATGTAAGACATAGCGTTAAAATCGAGATAAAACACTAGAGAGCTTGGTTCCGGGATAAAGCTTCTGAAGACAATAATAACGATATTAAGAAACAAGAAAATAAAGTGTTATTGAGATTTTAACAGTATATAGCATAAGTTTGTCAGAAAATCCGTCCCCTTACAATGTTGAGCTCTCTATTTATAGTTGCACCTAAGGAACAATGTCCTAGGATCAAGCCCCTCTTAAATGACAATTATGGGGGCCATTGGAGAATATGTAACGGCAGAAAATGAATGTCATATTCTCTGTAATGGGCTACTTATTTAATACTATAGAATATTCTCCATTGAATGTTCTCGAGTGCCAGGCCTTTATTTGTCTTTATGATCAGCATTCCCTTCGGGGACAACCGAGGTTGCTGGCCCGGACATGATTTCCATTTGCCTTGCTTTCCATCTGTCTCCGGTTCCACATGTCTCTCTATTAGGCGAGTATTCATATGAACATATTTTTCCATATATAGATAGTCCCCCTGCTTTCTAGTGGCATATCCTTGTGTCACCGGGAAGTTGGTGAAGATACCTTTCTTGGCAGAAAATTCTCTGAACCCCCTCTAAAAAAAATTTGATTGTTGATTAGATGCACGTCTCTGCACACCCGAACACATGCCATTCCCATGGTTCAGCAACACTTTCGCCAGTTCTCGAGGTAATAATTATGATTTTAGTCGCCTATTCTTTTACTTATACGCATAAATCATCTTCTTTTACACTTCATAATTTTATAAACTCTCTCAAGCTCTCTTTACTCAACTCGCTCTTGCTTTCAACCTTCTTCTTCAGAGAAAACCTTACCTCTCTTTGTTAACTATGGCTTCTTCTTCTAAAATCTCTAGTTCTTCAAAGGATAGAGAAAGTACTGATGATGTTGCTCCTCTTACGGTGAGCACCATTATCCCAGAAGGCTTACTACAACTAAGGACTTCGAAGAGAAGTTCCCTTCTGCTAACCCCCGCACATGGGTTGTTGGTGTATATCCTTCTTCCATTCGTTCTTCTAGCATCCTTGTTGTGAAGGACGACTGTGGTTGTCAAGATTTGAACATCATCTCTCCTGACCTAGCGGAGCAGATAACTTTCTGCAAGAAGAGTTTTACGTATGTTTACACATACCCCTTCATGTTGGGCCCATTCTCATTGATCGTGGGGCTTGACTTCGTTATCTTGGAGTTTTGCTTCCGTTACCACGTCTACTTGGCACAGGTGAGCCATTCTGTGTGGAAAATGGTTGCCTGTCTTTGATGTCTATGGCAGGAGATGGGGGAAGAGCTTTCCCTGGCTCGAATGATGAACCTTTATTTCCCCAACATCCTTTTTGGGGGAATGATAAACTTCAGCAAACGTGGTCACCATGCTTTTCTCACCAACATGGACGATGACAACGATCGTGAATGGATTGAGCAATTCGTTGTGGTTGCCGCCAGGGATATCATCCCGACCACAACTCCATCATTTCCTTAATCATGGAACCGTACTCGTAAGTTCACCATCTATCTTTTATTATGTTAAAGGTTGTCCTATGATATTATTGATCCTTCTTCTTTCATTATTTAGAAACTCAGTGGACACCACCAAGGGTTAAAGGCTAGGACCAGTGGGTCCAAAAGATTTTGGACGTCACTACAGCTGAGACCCGCTGGTGAAAAGAATTGGCCCTTAAATATGGGTGGTAGTCTCAAAATCATGGTAGGCTGAACTTATCTTGTTTTTACCTCACGTATAGGAAAACTAGCTAACCTTTCTTTCTTGTTGAATTCAGGTCTTCCATAAGGCTCTGTTACCGTCCCTGAAGAGGATGTTTTGGTTGATCCTGCTGATGAGGCGAGGTTGTTGTAGGAGGCTTTCACCGAACGAGTGTCATCGGGCCTACTTCCAGTGCAAGTACTTCCTCTCAGAGTCCCCGGCCGGAGAACAAGAAACAAAAAAGACAACGTTCCTCCATGGCAGAGGGAAAAAATAAAAAGGCGAAGAGTGTCGAGCCCGAGCACACCGCATACACTATGGTGATCTACGATGATGGAGCATCCAGTGATGAGGGGGATTCTCTACATAGAAGATGATGACCTTCATCAGCTCAACAGAATATTCAATATGTTGAGCTAGTTACACCAACCGAGGATGACATCCAATCGCTCTAGTGGAATAAGCTATAGTGGAAAATGCCAACTCTCGCTTTTGAGTCCCAATCGTTGTTCTCGGTACTATGAGGCTGGGTACCATATCTCTTCTGTCTTTAGCTGATGAGCAACCAATAACTAACATTGCTTTTGTCGCAGAAACTTCTCAACCTACAACGCCATCAGCTTCATCTCCTTTTTCACCAATATTGCCTTTGCCCCCAGCAACTGCTACGTCATCTCCACCGGTCGCTAACTCCCAAGAGGAGGATGACCCTCCCCCTCAGTCCCCAGTTCATGGGAATTCGGGGCGTAACTATTCAACCCCCTCTGGAGATCCTCAAAGGAGGAGGAGTGTCTCCCTCTACGTTTATACCGAATGCCATCTGCTATCCGGACCGGTGGAACTTGATAATTATCTGAAACCTCTGGTTTCATAAGAATAAAGTACAACCTATCTCGGGAGAGTGTAGTGAACAATGTCGTGCACAACGCAGCGACGGTATGATCTTTGTTCCCTCTACTATTCCTTTAATCCTTGTTATGGCAGGATTTTTAATTTGTACTTTTGTTTTTAAAGCTAACTTCCTTTCTTCTGAGGGCCTTCAGCGGTTGATCCTTGACAAAGAGAAACTCACCTCTTAGCAGGATCAATTGTTGGCCGAGAGGGATCAAATTGATGCTTGTCTCCCAGATCTAGAAGCACAAGTGTTGAGGCCATTGAGTTGGAGGATCGGTTTCAACAAAGCGAGCAAGAGGTAGTGATACTCACCCAAGAGGCCGCCCTATTATGGATACAATTTAAAGAAGCTAAAGCAAAATGGTTTGAGGTCCAAAATGTCATTCTTGCTGAAGTTGATCGTGAGGCTACCTCACTGAATGACTGAACAATTTGGAGGCAGCATTGAACTCCAAAACTGGAGAAGTTGTTGTTGCTAAGGAGAAGTATGCACGTATTGGAAGAGAGGCATAAGAGGGTAATAGAGCATAATAAAGTTATTAACTCCACCATCGTTATCATGATGTCAGCCTCCAGGCCGCTAGATCTTAGCAGAATAACCTTTCTACCGAGTTTGACCGGCTTAAGTAAGAACTTCAGCGCCGAGCGACTTCCCTCATTGTTGAAAAAACATATTCTATTTATAGCATGAGGAGAAAACCCTTAGAAGAGGCCAAAGCGGGAGTTATTGATTTTGATGCTGAAATCGCCAAGGCCCGTGAGTTAGAGTCAACTGCCCGAAGGGGTATCCCGATGTGACTGACTTTTCTGGTTCCAGTTCCGAGTTCTCAGGAACTGAAGAAGAACTTGAAGGGGAAGATGGTGAAGGCCAACATCTTGAGCCAGCAACAGATCCACCTACTTCTCATGGGGCGTAGATGCTTCTTTTCCCCCAGATTCCGGGGATGCAGTAGTTTAGATTTTGCTTTCGTTGCTTTTCTTTTTCTTACTGTTGTACTTGTGCTTCTTGGAACGTTTGTTGTATATAGAAGTGCTTTTCGTTTAAGCATTGTGTAAATTTTTCTTTTTTGCATCGAGTTATGCAAGGATTTGGGTATATTTTTCCAAGATAACATTTGGATTCCAGGCATAAGTTCTTCCGGAATCAACCCTTTACAGTGAGGGTTTCATAAGAGAGGGCCATCTTATGTTTACGGTGCACTTGAAGAGGATGTGTCCTATTAATTACGGCACTGGCATTTGAAGTTCTTGTTTAACTTTCAGATGATAACATTAATTCATCGTTCGGACAAGAAACGAGATAAAAATAAAAGGACTTTACTTTATTCCTTCCATTTCCAAAAGTACATACGCATTCATTGTGCTAAAAAGAAATTGCCATTACTTGTGGCTAATTTGTACAACCTGTTTATACGAGACTGGCTGCCCAATCCCCGGTCCTGATGATACAATTTTATTCCCAGATTTCGTAGTCCTGGTCATTGTGGAATTCATGTTGTCGTATTCTTATATTATCTCCTCTTCCCCAGTGTTCGAATGCGAAGAATGCAAATTTGAACACTAAAAGTCTTGCTCCTTTGAGGATTCCACTAGTGAATAGTTGGATAATCTTTGGTTCGATAGCAAGCTTGGCTTCACATTAGGAACATTGCTATAGAGCCAAAGACTATTTAACCACCCCTAGTAGCTTGCACTCGTGAATGGTCGGGTAACCTTTGGCCTGACAGCAAACTTTACTTCTTGGGAGGAACTTTGCTACCAAGTAAAAGCTTATCTAATCTTCCCATATCAATTAGTCGCTTCCAAGCCTTGTTGTTTAAAGATCTTACTTTTTCTGATGGTGTTTCCTTCGTAGTATGTTTTCATGGTCGCCTCATTAAAAACCTTGCCAGAAAAATCTAATTGGGACAAAAACCGGACGAAGGGAAAAATAGTGCAGCACATACTTTCAGTATAGGTTGTGCTCATTAGCAATAGTATCTTTTGAGGTGTCCCACATTCAAGTTGCTCAGCAACTTTTCTCTATCTTGACTTTTCAATTTGTATGACCCTTTCCCTGTGACAGCTGCAACCCAGTAGGGGCATTCCCACGTCAGACCTAGCTTTCCCACGTTGAGATCCCGAGTGTTTTGAGTTACTTTTCTTAAACCAAGTCTCCTACCTTGAAATAACAGAGTTTGGCTCTTCTATTGTAATATCTTTCCATTCTTTATTTTTGGGCTGCCATCCTTATATGCGCCAAGTCTTTGTGTTCGTCGAGCAGCTCCAATCTGACAAATAGCACTTCGTTGTTTGTTTATGCATCCGCCCGGAAGTATCTCTTGGTAGGTTCTCATACTTCCTCTTTATATGAGAGAGAAAGGAGTCTCCCCCATGCTTGATTTGACCGTTGTTCGATACGCCCATAATACTCTTGGTAGCTCTTTGGGCCATTTGCCTTTGGCTGCTTCCAATCTCGTTTTGAGATTTTGGATAATCACCTTGTTTGTTGATTCTGCTTGACCGTTTGCACTCCGATGATAAGGTGATGATATGATTCTATTGATTTTCAGGTCTACAAGGATTTCAGTGACCTTAGATCCTATAAACTATGGCCCGTAGTCGCAGGCTATCTCTTTTATTATTTGGAATTTGCAAATGATATTCTCCCAGAACAAAATCTACCACTTCGCGCTCGCCGATTTAATGGTAAGGAGCTGCTTCAACCCACTTATAAAGTAGGCAATGGACCGACTATATCCATCCCCTATTTCATGAATGGCTAGGGCGACAAAACCAAGTGCAGAAGCTCTGCCGGTTGATGTACCAACAGTGCGTGGCATTGACACTTATCGCATTTATGAACATAAGCGTTAGCATCTTGTTCCATCTGTGGCCAGTAGTATCCTGCCCTAATTAGCTTTAATACCGAGGAATCTGCGCCCGAATGATTTCCGCAGATTTTTTCGTGGACTTCCCTCATGAGATAGTTAGCTTCGGAGGCTCATAAACATCGGTCCTCGTAAAGATCTTCCACATAATTGACCTCCTTTGAAGTTGTATCGAGTTTCTTTATTGTGTAGTGCCCGAGATGCCTTAGATATTCAGGTAGCCCCCCGTGATTGAGATAGTCAATAACCTCATTTCTCATGTCCCAGACCAAATTGGTCGTGTTTACTTCGTAATAGCCGTCTACATCCAATATAGAATTTATAAGTAGCACAACCATACCGAAGTCCGTTTCCTTCACTTCCATGGACGATCCCAAATTCGCTAGTGCTTCTGTTTTCGCGTTTTCTTCAATCAGAATGTGTGTAACTGACCATTCCCTGAACTATCTGATTAAAGCCGGGACTTTTACTACATATTGTTGCATGTGTTTCTCTTTGGCTTCGAAGATCCTGTAAACTTGATTTACTACAAGTTGGGAATAACATTTGATTTCTATGACCTCGGTGTCCAGTCCCCGGGCCAGCTCGAGTGCTGCAATCAAAGCTTCATACTCTGCTTCATTGTTAGTCAGAGGAACAGTTCTTATGGCCTACCTTAGGGTTTCTTCCGAAGGAAATATAAGCACTACACCGAGCCCAAACCCTTTCACAACTTCTTTGCTAGCCAAACACAGCAACCCTTGATTGAAATTGGCCACAAAGTCGGCCAAAACTTGTGACTTAATCGTAGTTCTAGGTCTATACTCTATGTCAAATTCATTCATTTTGACTGACCACTTGGCTAGCAGACCTAAACTTTTAGGTTTATGAAGGATATTTTGTAGAGGAAAAGTTGTCACCACGGCTTAGGATGACATTGGACTTAAGCTTTTGAATCACGACTACGAGAGCTCAGGCAAACTTTTCAAGATGTGGGTAGCGAGTTTCTGCTGCCGTTAAAATTTTACTAATATAATAGACAGGAGATTATGTACCTTCGTCCTCACGGACTAAAACTACACTTAGCGCTTCCTCCGAGACCGCTAAGTAAATCGGCAACTGCTCGCCTTCCTTCGGTTTTGATAATAATGGAGGGCTTGACAAATACCTTTTCAAATCCTTCATGGGCTTGCTAGTATTCCGGAGGCCATTTGAAGTTGCTCTTCTTTCTGAGAAGTGAAAAGAAGTGATGACATTTTTTCGAAGACCGAAAAATGAATCTGCTTAAAGTAGCCAATCCTCCTGTCGACCTTTGAACCTCTTTCACGTTTGACACATGGTCAGGGATGTCTTCGATGGATTTAATTTTATCAGGATTGACTTTGATCCCCCTTTGTGACACCAGGAACCCCAAGAACTTATCGGAGTTGACTCCAAATGCGCACTTTTCGGGGTTAAGCTTCATGTTGTGCTTCCTTAGGGTGTCAAAGGTTTCTTGCAGGTGTTTAAGATGATCACTTGCGTTCAAATATTTAACCAGCATATAATCTATGTAAACTTCCATGGTGTTTCCTATTTGTTTCTCAAACACTTTTGTTGCAAGCCTTTGATAAGTGGCCCCGGCGTTCTTAAGCCTAAAAGGCGTCTTATTATAGCAATATGTGTCGAGGTTTGCTATGAACGAAATTTTTTCTTGATCCTACGGGTTCATCTTGATTTGGTTGTACCCGGAGTAAGCATCAAGGAAACTCATTAACTCGTGCTCGTCCGTCGCATAAATCATTTGATCGATGTTTGGAAATGGGAACGAGTCTTTGGTGCACGCCTTATTTAGATCCATATACTCTACACACATGCAAAATTTACTATTCTTCTTTGGAACTACGAATACGTTAGTATCCAGTCATGATACTTTACTTCTCGTATTGAAACGATATCAAACAAATAAGTTACCTCTTCTTTGACAAATTTGTTTCTGACCTCAACAATAGGGCACCAGAGGGATGTTAGGATCCTGGTTCAGTTTGTACATGGCCACTTCTGGCGGGATACCTGTCATATCTACATGCGACCACACAAAAAAAATCAACATTAAATTTAAGAAATTCAATGAATCTTGACCGAAGCTCAGGGTTTAGTCCTATCCCCAAGTGGAACTTCCTCACCAAGAACTTCTCTAACAACACAACTTGGTCGAGTTCTTCCGTTGTGGACTTTTTGGCGTCCATTTCTTCCGGTACCTCATAAGATTGTGACTCCTCCTCCTCCCTATTGTTTTTGTTTTTCCCATGAGCAGGCGTCGGTTCTTGTAGTTTCTATGCTGCATACTTTTACCCTTTGCTACTGGAAACTGAGATCGCGTTCATCTCCCTTGTTGCCGGTTGGTCACCCCTATCTGTTTAATTCCTTCAGTCGTTGGAAATTTTAGGAGTTGATGGTATGTTGACGGTACAGCCTTCATCTCGTGCAACCATGATCTCCCAAGAATGACATTGTAACCCATATTTCCATCAACTACTTCGAATAGGGTCGTCTTCATTACCCTTTCAGCATTCGTGGACAGCAGGATTTTCCCTCGGGTTGTTACACTTGCTATATTAAACCCAGCGAGGAGCGTTGAGGCAATAATTATGCTTCCGGTTAATTTGGCTTGTTCTAGCACTCTCTATTGGATAATGTTGGTTGAACTCCTTAGGTCCACCAAAATGCGTTTAATCTTAAAAACTAAAACATTAAGAGAAACTATAAGTAAGAGTCCATTTGTGTCCTCCTTCTTGAAGGTGATGTCATCCACAGTAACTTCCTAGAGTCTCTTACTATGGGTCATCGATAGCTTCATCTTTTTTGCTCCCGAGAAAGTTACACCATTAATCTCGTTCCACCCGAAAATCATGTTGTTAGTCAGACGAGAGGGATCTTCTCCCGCTTTCGAGGGTTCCGTGTTATCCTGATTGCGACCGTAGTTGTTCTTGTCCTGGTCGCTTAAGAATTCTCTGAGATGGCCATTTTTCAGCAATGTCGCCAAATCCTCGCGCAGATACTGGCAGTCCCTAATCCGGTGGTTGTTGGTCTCATGGTACTCGCACCATAAATTAGGATCCCTTTGATTGGGATATGATCTCATTGGTTTCGGGAACTGTGCTTCCATAATGTTCCTCATAACAGACACTAATTCCACCACATTGACATTGAAATTGTATTCGGATAGCCTGGGGTAGGCGGAGTTTCGGGATTCCGGTACCTCTTTATCCTACAATGATGTGCTATTCCGGTTGCAATTAGCTCTTCTATTGGTAGCGGATCTATCTGCCAACCGGAAACCTCTACCGCATTCTTTGGCCCTTTCATAGGGCAAAGCCCAATCTCTAGAAGGTCGTTGATATGTGTTGAAATAATCTTTTGATTTCTCCTTATTCTTCTCTTGGTCCCGACCCTTGGTTGTTGCTAGGAAACCGAGCTAGTCATCCTCAATTCTTATCTTTGACTCATACTGGTTGTGAACATCCGCATGTATTGTTTCCTGGAATTCGAGCAGACTTTCTTTCAATTTTTGGTATGTCGCGACCCCTTTTCCTCGCGAAATTGGGTTCCGACATTTCTGGGACAACTCCTTCCTTTTAGGATTGGGTAAGGAATTGGAAGAGTCGCCACCTAACGGATTAAGGTGCATTAGGGCACCTAGAGCAGTTAACTCATAAAACCAGTTTGCATCACCAAAGATCGGGTAAGGGCTCAAATTACCTCGAGGGGAAGGTGTTAGGCGCCCCTCGAGGTCCACAACGATGGGTCCCGTCCAAACTTAACTAAGTGAATTAGTCTAAAAGGGAAAGAAAATAATTTGGACAGTACAAATTACTTTAAACGGAATTATAATAGGGGGTCCTAGGTTTTTTAGCCTATAGGATAATTCCATGCAATACGTTGTAACTTCCCCAAGTGTTACTCATAGTATTAGTGCACGGGCTATCATCTCCTTACTACCCAATTACTATCTTTCAGTTGTTACCTACGTGCTCAAGTAGCTTCTAACTCGTTCCTTATGCGTGCACTACCCGTCCCTTACTTATGGCCCTGGAGGTATTAGGACCTCTATTTAGGATAGTTCTAGACTGACCTGTGTTACTTAAAAATGAGAAATCTAAGCGACAAACAAAAGAAAAACAGGACTTTTAAGTAAAGAACAAATAACTGCTCACATTGACCTCCGCACGTAAACAACAAAAACACGCAATAGAATCAGCAAACTTTGTTAATTTAGAATCATATAGGCAGGATATCTATATGAGCAAAAACAGAATATACAGACAGTTTTATTAAGCGAGTATTAATACCTATTCTGTTTGCCTACTGATTTTATTCAGCACGAATCTGGGCATTTCGAGCATGTAATATGTCACAATTTTAAGCCCAAAATCATTAATAAGTCCTAAAGATTGCCTAAGTGATGGCCTGAATCGATTGAATTCAGAATTGATCAACAGTATCTTATAGGTATGATTTCTACGAGTTAATTACAGACCTATAAACATGGTTTCTAAGTGTAATATTGATTTTAACTCATAAAGGCAGGTTTTTATTCCTTTTAAATCATATAGGCACGCTTCCTAATTGCTGAATTGATTTAAACCCCTATAGGTAGGATTTCTAATTGATGACTTGATTTAAACCCCTATAGGCATGGTATCTATTAACCATATGTGGGCAAAAATTAAGAAAATTGCCAGGAAAGATTATTATTTCAAACAAACATGATCCTACAAACATGGTCACTAATGCATATGGGGTTGAAAATATGTGTAGATCCTATGAACAGGATTTCTAATGCAGAATTAACGGAAAAACCTATAAGCAGGATCTCTAGTATGCAAATGTAAAAATACAGGATCAAAACAATCAGGAAAATCCTATAGGCATGATCTCTAAACAAGTATAGCACTCACATGATTCAATCAACATAATTAAACCTATAGGCAGGATTTTTATCCAATTTTAACAAAGATATAAGAACCCCCCCCCCCCCCCCCCCCAGCTTTTAATTAACCCCAATCTATTATTACCGAGATTATTACAGCCCAGAATATCGAATGAATTAAATAATAGTAACAATTATACTATAAGGAGCCTTCATAGGCTCAATCTAATCCTGGAAACCAGGCCTTCAATTGTAACAACTTTGTAGCATAGTAGTGATCCATCCATGGCACATAAACATTGGGCTTCCAATGTGTCAAAGTTCCCAAGGGCCTTAGGGACCGCGGGCATTGCTCATATCAGAATTCATTCAGAAAGATAAATCATAAAAGATTAGAAGACCAGACCCAATATGTCAGAGTATGGAGGAGTCTCAAGGACCCTAGACAGTGCTCACATTGGGGGGGGGGCGGG